>JAQIWN010004646.1:0-10919 GCA_034699025.1 Entomobrya cf. arborea Gr-Col-00668 | reverse complement strand
AAGTCTATCAATAATTTTTCAATGACAAGTATTTGTTCTTTTTCTTAATCCAACCGTGCTAACAGGTGTATATATTTATAATCCTGATCGCATAAAGAATATACGACGTAATGGAAGAGTTCCATCGTAGTTTATAGTTATTTACAGTTTAGCTTACTCCGTGACGGTTTCAGTTCACAGATCATGAATTGTTTTGGTCTAAAACTCATACATCAATAAAGTTAAACATTGCTCGGACATTTGGAGAGAGCAAGGAAAATTCTCAGTATTACTTTCTAAGTTTATGTTTGTTATGTACACAAATAAAATACTCTACAACACACTTGCTGGAAAAAAACACTAAAATTCTCGAAAAAGTCAACCGATTTTCTTTTCTTCATCCAACTAACCAATAAAAGTAACAGAACAGCCACAATTTGTCCTTAGTGTACAAAGAGACAGAATGAAATAACGGAGCGATTGAAATGTTAGAGGTTTTTTTCAGTATGAAGTATTGTTAGCTACCGATGCATTTGTAGATTCAATACATCTAACTAAAAATTCGTGTTTAGGAAAAAGCTTAGCTTTATTCCAACAGGAAATCTGACCATTTAAACGTAACAATATATTATATGGCATTCTACGGTATTCATGAAGCTTAAATTTGTACCTCATCTTTTCGAGAAAGTCAAGAGAGAGAGTATCATGTATACCGGGAAAGTTATAATACAGCTAGGTAATTCATTAAAATGAATTGACTCCACTTGCACGTACTTTTTGGTGATTCCTTATTCCATGTCTGCTGCTGAGCTCTCTCCAACCTTTTATCAAGTGCTTACTCTACTGGGTTAGGTTTAGAGAAAATTATACGATGAAATTCGAGCTGTATGCTAGTAGTATGCTTAAGATAGTGTGTATAGTTTTGGTAGTCGTGGTTGGTTGTGTAGTAGACAAGAAATATTTGTGTGTAGTGCCTTTTTTCTTTGTATGAAGTTGACAATGAGGAAAATCGGTGTGTATGGAAAAGTATATAGTGGCTTGCTTTCCTATTTTCTCCTTTTCTGCTGCTGATCTGCTCTACTTTTTTCTCATAATGCATTCTTCGTTCTCTAGTTCCCTCTCTCCCTTTCTTTTCCTAATATTCTTCCTATTCTCTCAGCAACTGAGGCGAGAAAAACTATACGACGGAATGAAACAGACAGGCAAAAATGGAGGGGAAAAGATGCAGAAAATAGAGTCTGTGAGTTGGTTTTGAGAAGACGTCCTCTTCATAGACATGAACGTTTTCTGGGTCGTTTGATCAATACTATACTTGGATTCTCTGTTATTTTACTCACATACTTCTGTGGTACAATGATAAGAAATGGATGATGACTATGTATATATGTGCAAATGAAACACAAATACATATACATAATGTATTGTGAATAGACTAGTATATATATGCATCTTACATGTATAGAAGTGCTTGTTACCGTTTTTGTCCAATTCTCCTGGATCATGATGATGAAAACGGTGATGATCACGATTGTTGGATCCTTTCGTGTATGCATTTCCTACAAAAATAGTGCGGTGTAAGTACTCTCCCGGGGTATGAGTAACAAGAGGGAGCATTATTCTTCTCTCTTATATTATGTTTCTTCTTGTATAGTAGGTTCAAATTTTGTAAAGAACAAGCGGGCAGAGAAAAAGCCAGCAGGAACATCAGACCATGCATGTCAAAAAGATTCGGAGCTACCCACTTGCCTCAGCCAAGTTACTCAAGTCCAAAACTTAAAATAGAAAAGGATGTACCTATATGGATGTGTGTAAAGATATAAAATAAGAAATGTGCAATCTAAGAAATGTTGCTGTTAATGCTTTCAATGAATAAAAAAGTATGCTAGCCACAAAACTTATTTAGGGCTGAACGCATTTTCATATAAAAAACAGGTCTTTTACAATTCTACGACTTATATATTTATAACGTGTTGCATTTATGTATGCATTTATATTGCTGCGTAGTACCAAAATTATTATTTTATCCATGCATATGATTCTGTATCAGCAGTGTATGTAACATAGTAAGGAAGTATGCAAAAAATTAAACGAGATTTATTATTAGATGCAATATTTACAAACGAGTAGATTTCGCAATCTTGTATGTATGAATGGTTATGATATGCATTCTTGTTGAGAAACATTTTTGTAGCGAACGCGATCCAGTAATGATTTGATGTTACCAAGCTGGCGTATCGGAGTATTATTACCATTACCAATGAGAAAAAAAAACAGTCTTCGAATGAAATAAAAGAGAACCATTCCGTTCCATTGCAACAGTAATCCATTTCATAGGAAAGCAAAATATGATACGAAGAAAGAATGTTACGAGAAAGAGCTTGGTTGGTAAGCGAATCGTCGTAACTGACTGGAAAGCGGCGAAAGCAACAGACGTAAAAACATATTACATATATACTTTGCATACTGCATCATTCTATTCTATTTCTATCTATGTCCGTAACATTTCAGTTGGGACAGCACATTTATTTAAGTATGTTGAAAGCTGGAAGAATGTTTGCGAGATACTGTTTCTCAGCACAGCAGATTTTCCAATTAAGAACGTCACACTAGAAATAATTGCCTTTCTTGGCATAAAAAGGATGTTAATGTTAGAATAATTTTGCGCACAGCATACTTGTATTCATCCGGATAATGTGCAACATCCCTAATCGTAGTTCACTGAACCAAGTCTAGAATCAACGAAGACAGATATAAATAAAACCGTTTGATTTCTTGAAACATAAATTTTTAGGGTTTGTAAATACAATTTACAGTATTCTATTATGATATGCAAACCATTCAGTATCTTGTCTGGACGGAGACACACATAATATATGTATATGCTCTGTGAGTTGTTTTTAAAAAACACACAGAAATTGCAGAAACTGAAAAATAATGGTAAAATTCTTCATATTTTGGAATCCCTTGATGTGATGAGAATTCCAACGAATACAGTGAACATCTTGTACCTGTGTAAACAATCATCGTTTGAATTTGAGTCAGATCTTGCACACAGTATTCAATTTGTGAAATGTTATATTTACAGCAGAGATTCTCGAATATGTATTTATTTACGTTAATGTTTTTTGCGAAACTTAATAATTTAATGTTGGTTCTCTGCACAATAAATAATGTAATAAATGGGTTCTCTCCCCCGTAAGCTACTAAATGTTTACAAAAGCTAAATATATAGCAAAATATTCTGTAAATTTAGTGTACGTACAACACAGAAATGTGGAAACCGGATGCAACTAAATAGATAAAAGGAAATTATTCATTTCAAATGGGTGCTTTTTCTAGCTTGATTCTGAGTGAGTTGAGGAAGTAAGCTCTCTTTTAAAACAGTTATCGTTGCAATGTGCATGAGCATAAGACATGGCAGTGGTATTATAATATCTACAAAAGAAAATGCATAGTGGAACGGAACATATCAACACTTTTGTCTACTGGTATTGCCTTGTGGGGTTTATTTTCTCTTTCACTGCTTTGTAAGCATTTATAATAGTTTTTCATGTGCTGTTGCTGGTGATACCTTCCAAAAGGTTCTCTCATGACATGACATAGCAGAACGGAAAAGCAAAATGAATGCAGCAAGCAGACATGCAAAAGATACAGGCAGTGAGAAGAATGACAATATACTAACTAGACATCAGAAGGAGAGAAAGTCGCAAGTTTAAAAAGGAAGATATTGATAGCTATTAAATAATGTTCCAAAGACTGTGGCAGTACCTCTCGTTCACACCGCTTTATATAGAGGTTGACATCTAGATCTGGAGTTGCCGTACCATCCATTTTCCTATGCATCGTGGTTCATTCACTTGCTCATGTTGTATTGTGAAGTCGATTCTTTAATATAAAGCCTTGTAACCCTGTCATGAAGGATTACTGTGATGCATTAAATTCTCATTTTTATCTATTTTGCCCTTCAGGCAATACTTGGATTGACCCCCGGAGGTTAAATGGAACACAGTTCGTGGCATGCTTTCTTTTTTTGAAGAATTGTATAAGAGAAAAGAGAAGAGAGAATGTATGGTAATAAGGCTGGGTTAGGATGTCAGACTGAGTGATCATTTTAATAATAATAACAGGCTGTACTATCACTTCTTTATAAAATGATTACGACACATTTTAAGTTGACAACTTTTCCATGCATCATACTTTTACTCTGAAACGCTCCTTATACGTAAATGGAATAAATTTAAATAATATCGGCTTTTGTATGGATCGCTTACTTTCTAGCCCTTCTTTTAAATATTCATGTAGAGAAACCAATCACGAACCTACCAAGTCATTCTCATCGACCTAGATGTTGGTTTCAAGTAGTAAGACACTTTAAGTCGGAAGATATCAAAGAGATTTTCATCCTGAACGTCCTGAATGTAAATACAAAAACCTTACCACAACTACACAGATTTTCTTTTTCACATTTATCATGCCTTTGACTATATTTTGCTGTAAGCGAATTTCTCTACTTGCATCATTTCCCAAAGAAAAAGGGAAAACGGCAGGGTCCCTTTGGGCGAAAAGATTCTCTGGAAGTATGAGAACGGTGGAAAGGAAATTTAAAAGGTATTGTTGGCAATGCAATAAAGTGTCAATATATCATTTTTAAACTAGTCAACGAGAACCAGAATGTGCACATTGGGCGGAACAATGTAGTACCCTCTTTATTGGTTGCCTGTCAGTACTTCTTTTCTAGCTTCTTGGTCTCGGTACTTACTCGGTACACTATTATAATATAATACATGCGTGGTATGTACTCCTTGTAGCTAATAATGATACGAATTTCTACCAAATTTGACAGGAAAAGGGAGAAAAAATTTATGCACATTGTCATTAGCTGTCTTATTCTGAAAACGTTGCTTATATGTAACTTTATTCCACTACTAGCCATTCGTAAACTGCAATGTAGGGACACTATGTAGGAATATACGTTTCAAACATTGTTATGAACCATGAAATCTTTAAAATGGATTACTAAATAATATTACCATCTTAAATTGACAGCGTATTTGCAGTTTGTGATGTTCAACATTTGAGTGGAAGAAGAATACATTACATGTAAAAATGGAAATGTCTGATCGTGTGAATGTGGTAACAAATCGATTTTAGTCAAATTAAGTCATTAGAACAAAGTAAGAAGCTAAAAACGTCAACATAAAAGATTAAAGCTTAAGAAAAAGTTTAGTCCTTTAACAACATAGAAACATTTACCGAATAAGACGATGATGAAACCTTTGTGAAAACAAAGTTGAGATCGAATCGATATCGAATATTACATTTGATAATATGAAATGCGTTCACTTAGGTATTTTCGTGTTAACCTCATCTCAAATCGCCTTGTTATGATGAGAATAAAGTTCTCTCAAGACGTGAATATAACATAGAAAAGTGAGACAGAGCTGAAATCCATGAACAAAAATGCCAAAAAAAATACTGGTTCACTACATTGAGTGTTTCATTTAGCACCGCATTTCTTGACGTAAGAGTATTATTAGTAATAACGAATAATTTGATATCATTAGCAGCCGTAGTAATGCTTCTGCTACTGCCTGTCGGAAAAAAATGAAAAGGCTATCATCGTACCTAACACTCTGACAGTTCTAGCTGTAGGCATTACGTATCTGCATTATGGTAGGGAAAATTATTTTTGGCAGGGGAATATCATAATGATGTTAAAGAACAATAGGGAAGAGAAAGTTAGAGCATTTAGAATGAAGAGAAAGGCGAGGAGAAGACGAAGAAAAGGGAACTGTGTCATTTCCTTTTATCTCTATACTCAAAGTGTGTATGCAACAAGTCAAGCGAGAAACTCCTACTTAGCTGTTCACTTATAGCCGTTTGAACTTTTTGTTGATTTTGACAGTTAAAACTAGTCGTTGCGTTTTCCGTATTTTCTTTGATGTTCAGCCAAGTTAGTTGGTTTGCCTTTTTGCGGGAGAAAATAGTAAACAGCAGCAAAAAGGAGAACTCAATTTACTACCTCAACAATATTGCTTAATAGAGAAAGCATGGAACAACCGTGTGTATGGATAGTGTTAGTAAATTACTGAATACGAAAGATTAAGTTTATGGAAATTTCCTTAAAATGAGCATTTAGCTCGAAAATCTAATGATACGACGTGATAATACCAATTAACAGTAATTACCGTATGTAAATTTAGGTAACAAAATTTCTTAACGCAATATGCTAGCACAAGCTGGTTGACTAATTGCAACAAATGAAGCAAGTAGATGTAGGACGTAATCATGTTTCTCAAGAAAGTAAAGTGAAAGCAAGTTGTTTATGAAATTATTTTATCTTGCTTGATCTTAGTATTACGCAAAAGTCAAAGCTCTCGTTAAATTATACCGACTAATAGCGAGAGACTGTAACTTTTTCCTTAATACTTCTTAGAAAGGCTTACTTAACTTGAAACTTTTACTCTGTTTTGCAGAAAACGATGGAGAGCCTGGCTTCTTAAACCCGGAGCTGCAGCGTGAGCTGAATCGAATATTAGCTGAAGCAGATGGTGACGTAAAATTGAGCCATGACTCAGAAGACTCATCCCCATCAGCATCATCGTCTTCTTCAATATCCTCTGCGTCGTCAGAAGATGATGATGATTATGAGCACCCACGAAGGTTATTTCTTGAAGAGATAGCAGAAGAAAATGAAGACGAAGAAGAAGAAGAAGAGGAACAAGAAGATAACGAGAGTGATGAGGAAGAAGAGGAAAATGTGGACGAGGACAATGAAAATTTAGTTATAAATTTCAAAGAAAAGCCCTTGACGGTTGATGATGACAAGGGCGAGTTAGACGAGCCATGTTCTGATATCGCATCCGATTCTGATGCAACCATAACTAATGAGCATTGCACCGTTGAGGAAATTGAAACGGATTATGGGAACTCGAAAACAAAAATTGCACGACGCTCCTCATCCCATGTAACAGAAATAGAAGCACAGATGTTAAACAAAGATGATGAAAAGAGAATATCGGAGGAGTGGAGTAGTAAAAAGCAAGTGGAAATAGTACTCCATAAGGCGGAGGACGACGACAGTAAGTCTGCCGTGGAAAATGAATGGGGCAATGAGCAAATCGATGAAACTCCGAAGGAAACAAGTGCTGAGCATGCTCGGGGGGAAACGGGAATATCGACCGAAACAGATTACCAAGAGCCGGTGGAATCAGAGCAGCAGCACCAGTATCAACAACAACTCCATTCCTTCAACCAGGAAAAGTATTCAGACGAAGCTTTGCAATACGAGCATTCTGGTAGTGAGCCCAAGTCTAAACATGAATTGTACAATGGCTGTTCTGCTGCTGATGCTTATAAGGAGGAAAGTGTAAGCCAGCAACCGCTTAAGTTTCTCCATCAGCAGCAGCAGCAAAAGAAAAAGCAACACGAGCATCCAAAAGAACCATCGGATCAGCCCGTGCTAAAAGAAAATACCAACCGTGTTGGCACTGTTTCGTACTCTGGTGCTTGTAATGCTGCTGCTGAGAAAGTGGATGAAGAGGAGAATGAGGAGGTGGATAATAACGATGATGACGATGATGATGATGGAGAGAGTAGTTGCACTGGTAGTACAACGAGTGGTACTGGTAGTAGTGGGAGCAGCATTGGAACATTGGAGGAGCTAGAAGAGCAGGCACAGAAAGAGCATGGACATGTAGAAATCCGATTATTTCATGATGTCGGTAGCAATAGTGGTAGTTGTACAAACACGGGCGAGCGCACAACCAAATACATCAGCAGGGAATGGGGTAGTAGAGAGTCCAAGTGTCGAGCAGTGTTAGTTGACTTGCAAACCAGTACGAGTAGCGAGGTGCATGACTTGGTCCCTGAGTCGTCCGGAGAAAGTGGAACAGGGTCATCATCTCCAATATCATCATCACCAGTACCACCAACATCACCTTCCTTCCCATTAAAATCATCCTTTTTGTCATCTACACCGATTAACTCGAGTTATTTATTAGCAAGAAAGCAAGGAAGAGGTGACGATGTGAGTGTTTGTGACAGTTGTACAAATAATACCTCTACGCGGCCAACAATCATTAAAAATAATAAGATTTCCACCAACACTTCTGCAGCAATAGCTGCCACTGCCAAAATAAGTTACTCTTCCACAACTAGTTATCCTCATTCCACTCCACTAATTTCTACTGCATCTTCGAAATCCCCATCAATTTTAATCACGTCTCCCAAGCCATCTCCCACGACGGAAGTGGAAAGAGTGTTAACGTCGTCCCTCTCCTCAGCGTTAACCACTGTCGCTGCTAATCCACCCAAACTGAAAAAAGTTAGCTTTCAAGATCACATCGAGTCAAAAACTTACAATACTAGTGATGAACCGAGTTCCGTTTCTCTTTCGGCTAGCAATTTTAACAAAGATGAAAAGGAGTACTCTGATGACGATGAAGAGAACAGTGAAGCCCTTACAAATTCACAAGACAATTCGGCAGGACTAACCCGAGAACAAAAACGACAAGAGCTTAAGTCTTCCTACTCAGCAGCATCAGCATACTCTTCTGACAGTAATAATTTCTATAATAATTCCCAGTTTAGCACTGCAGATTTTTGGGCAAGCAGGAATGGTGGTGTTGACATTAATGAACACCAACAACGTCAGCAGTATCTTCAATCACTATATTATTCGGAATCAGAAAACTCTGCCTCATCTACATCAACATCGACTGAGGAGGCATACTCACATAATCAACAATCATCATCCTCCTCGAATAATCATCGCTACTACTATCCCAGCGAGTACTTCAATGGTTCTTTGAGGGAACCAACTGCTCAAAATAACTCTAGTGAGGATAGCGAAACATCGACTTCTTCCCTTAGTGCAAACTCAAACTCAATCTGGAAAGAGATAAAGTATTTCCCGGAAAGAGCTAAAGAACAACAACAAGCAGGAGATAATATTTATTCGACAAGGACAACAACAACATCATCAACATCAACATCGTCCTCAGTACCTCCCACTTCGTTACAAACATCACCTACTCGACCTACTTCTGTACTGGACAATAATAGAAACGCAGGTAAGCCAGCATTGAATAGACATTTCTCCGTCGCACATTAATAAATAATGTAATCAGTCATTCGTGCATAGCTTGCTGGTGTGAAAGCAACTTGTATGACGCAAATTATAAATAGGGAATGGGGCATGTGTCATTCTTAATTTGGTAAAATGAATTTCACAATAATTCGGAGGGGTAATGGTATGGTGAATGGAAACAGCATAATAACATAAAATGCAATGCAAGTTACTACCATGCACGCCTAGAATTTTGCAACCACGAAAAATCCCATATTATAAAATAAACCATTTTAGACGGTTTGGGTAAAAACGGGAATTTAGATAAATGTTTTCGCAATATTCTCATATCATCTCCATTCCACAAATTTTCTTATCTTTTATACATCGAGGCTATACATCGAAAAATCGAACAGTCTTTCCATTCCAAATTTTTGCCATGAAATATATGACCAGACAGTAGCTTTTCGTTTAATAATAGAGCATTTCTCTCGTATCATGTTATCTAGTGATTAAAGATAAAATGAAACCACTAAAATTTGCAATACTTTTTTTAATGTGTAATTAATGAGGTCACTGAAAATTACACAGCTTTTCACAACCATCTTTGTGTAATTAAAGTATAAATATGTATGTATTTTGGAAACTCGAATTTCACCCTCCGAAAACTGCAGTAGCTGAATAATAGCTGTAGGGCAATTATTTGAAGACATATTCATTATCACTTCATGTATTGTATGCGCGATGCACGCTTACTTTCCTTTTTTTAGTCTGAATGAGTTTTCACTTCCATTTATATTGAAAGAGTATTTTGGAATCGTGTGAATAATACACAATGAGTTATATAAGTGTTACACGTAATGTTCAAAAGGTGCATATTTGTAACAGTACTAACAGTAGTAGAGCTAAAGTGTAATGTACTGCCTGGCTGACTGAAGGAGTTGAGTCGTTAGATGCACTAATAGTTCGAGTGAAGAGGCTACCAAGCAAATACATTAGTCATGCATGAGTACCGCCGGGTTCTTTTGTGGGTTCTGAATTTTTCGACAATTGCCGTTTTTTGTACTCATAGAAGATTCCGTATTTCCTTAAATTCGCTACAGACTATTTAGCAGCATTAAAGCAGGCAGACCATTAAAGGATTTCTGGGCTTCGTTTTATTCAAAACTTGGAATTGAATGAAGAAAAAGTAAAAGTGCGTGGGTTGTTGAGATAGAACCTATTGTGTCGTCACGATTTTTCTTTGATACTACTAGACTAAGCGTGTATGCATGCAAGCAAAGTGAGACTTTTATAAAAAGCTGATCGAATGCATTTTCGGGGAAGTACCATTAAAAAACTTGTTGTTTGCCTCTTTACGCTTAAAACTACACCAGTAAATGGTATTTTTTGTTTAGTGCAGGGCATACAGTTTTTATAGTGAAAGTAGGGATAGACAAGGAAATACAAGGCATATCATGATCGACATTCCATCTTTACATTTTGTATTGATGTATTTGCGTGTATCTAATCTTGACTACTTATGAACATGAAATAGTACACTAAACTGAGCGTAGAATGACAAAGAATGGCTCAAGAGCCAAATCGACTATGGTAACTTTCACCGGTGGCTTTCAGGATAAAATACTTGATACTGTACTAACTTTACATTTTGTTTATTGAGAAACTATTTGAGTTATAGGTAAATAGTGTGACCAACATTTTTAAAATTGAAAATTAGTGACATAACCATGTTCAGCAGTCAGATTATAGTACATTTCGATTTTTTTTGAAATTTTAAAACTTTACCCCTTGAGAATATAGACATGTCTTTGTAATTTTCAAAGGGCAGGGCATTTCTCCGACATGGCTGGGCCAAACATTATGAGAT
>JAQIWN010004645.1:0-10919 GCA_034699025.1 Entomobrya cf. arborea Gr-Col-00668 | reverse complement strand
ATTAGAAGCATAATTATTCCCTTACATTTACAAAAATAAAATAAAACATATTATTTCTGTATTTGCTGCTTATAAAGTAAAGCTAGAGTTATTATACAATTATTAAACCTCCTCGACTAAAAATATCTTTTTAATTTAAATTTAATTTAATTTTAAATACTTTTTTAATTTATGCTTTTAAACCAAAAACCATTATGAATATTTAAGCTAAATTAGTTCAGTCTTAACAACATGAATTTTTGATATTTCAAAGTCAAATATCGAGTACAAGGCCAACCAAAAAGTCAGTCGATTCTCTATATAATCTGCTGAACTTCCAAGTGTTCGAAAAAGCGTACACAAAAATTCAACTAAACATTTCCAAAATAATTAACAAAACACCCAAATTCAAAAACAATGAAAAACAATAGAAACACAGTTGCTACTCACTTAACAGAGGTCGCATTCAAACTACATGACCTTTTCTTCGGTGCTCTTTATCCATGTCCACTTGACGTACAAATTAAAGACGGCAAAGCTGTCATAAAACTAGACAACGTCTTTCAGCTCAAATATTTTCTATTTCTTATCGTTTCCATTTTTGTTTTGAGCATCATTACACTGGGATCATGCTTGATTTTTCCTCTTTTAAAACTTTTTAAACCGGCGTACACAAACGCTGGTGTGGTAGATTTAGTATTTTGCATATTTATTGCCTCTTGTGTTATACATTATGTTGGAATATTTACTTTGTATTCTTTTGAAAACGAAATTGAAGTAGTGACAAATCAGATTTTTGCCTTGGAGAAAAAATGTAATTACTTAAATACAACTCAACATTTTGAATAATTTTGTAATTTCATAATATATTTTTTTCACTGTTTCCTATTTATTATCAGACTACAACTTTCAACGCTTTAAATCAACAGACTGGCTTGGCATACTTTACATTTATCTTAATATTGCACTATTTTCAATCTGCCTCTTACTACCCATTCTTGCCGTTTTTCTAAACTTCGATCCTTTTTATCATATATTTGAAATTTTTCTACCAAATCTAGAAAAAGGAAGCTTAGCCTTAAAGTCTTTTGTAATAAGCCTAAGGCTAATTATATGTATTGTTGGTATATTTGAATTTTCTCGATTTAGCACTCTTCATTTGTTTGCTTTCTTCAGCAATATTTTCACAATGTCAAATTGTTTTCGAAAACTTAGGAAAAACGTCGCAATACCAGAAACAATAACTTTTAAATTGTATAATCTTTTAACTATTGTTATGAAAGCAGCCGACTATTATATTCGTCATGTCATTGTATATTCCTTTGGTGTTTGTCAAATGATATTGGTTACAATGTGGTGGTTAGTTCTTAAATGTTGGAATATCATGCCACTTTCCATGACTTTCATATTTAGCGTTGTAGCAGTCAACGCACTTTTCTGCATAATTCTTTTTCTACCATGTGCTGTAGAAATAAGTGAAGCTAGTAAATTGTTAGTTATGCGCAAAAGATCCATGTACCATACATTCGACAGAAATAGCCGAAAGTACTACTATTTCTCGAAGTGGAATTCCAAACAATTGCTACCTTTACGTTTTGGTACATACTTCACAATGACCGTGGGAACACCCATCAAATATTTGGAAGTTTTAATGACCAACTTCACGAATGCTACTTTACTTATAAATCCGTAGTTCTTAAATTGATTTATAGAGTTGTATTTTAAAATGTGAATATACCATTTGTAGCCGGTTGTTCGAAGTCAAACACATTTATTGCATAACAGCTTAGTGCTACAATGACGAACATTTTAGAATTGCACAAAAGATCTACCAAACAAATTTATAAAAACCTCTTAATTTTCTGAGCACCTTATTGACACTTAAGACTACAAAGGACTTGATATGAGAAACGATGACTATCATTATGTTCCTCCCATTCTTTTTAGACTTGATATATTGTTGTAAAATCTCAGAGAACTCACAAAGAGTTTGTATTTCCTTCTGAATCATTAAACTAAGCCCTTGGAGCAAACAAAACTCAATTTTTTTCTGAATAGATTTACATTTGGTACTGAAGGTAGAATTAAAAGTTTGAAAATCGGAGTCAGCGATTAATCTAACAGTTCTAAAAATAAAAATAAAAATAATCGATTAAAAAGGGAAATATGAGCTGGGGTGATTGACAAGTTTGTAAATTTTAACCGGACAAACAGGACAAAATGGAAGCGGAACAAAAAAAGTGCATGGACAAGCTATACCTAAACACGTAAAAATATACCCTAAGAAGCAAAAATTATGCTAATATTTTTCCCATTCTTTCATCGTGACGTGCGTATGTGATTATGTGTGTAGGTATAGCACATATGTTAAATATATGTACGCATTTCTACAAGAATTGTTAGGAAACGAGTTACAGAAAATATAAATCTTTCGAGGGACATTTCCATTTGGCAAATTATTCTTTACTACTTATAGGTATTATATTAGGCAAGTTATGAGAGGCAAAATGTTAAACTGTTGGTAAGCCCTATGCGTCTTTGCCCACACAACTTTAAATCAAAAGTCACATAAACCATTTAAACTGTTCTCATGGCAGTCATTTTTTAAAAATATTATACATCCGTTGCATATTATATCTGGTGTGGTCCTAACTTAAACGAATAAAAACTATACATATGTCAAAAGTATATGTATAGTATATATACTTGTGATATATTTTGTTTCAGATTTACCACAGCTTTCTCCGCATCAAATGCTTTTGAAGAAAAAATCATAAATTTAATTGAAAGCAATTGCTCAAAAACAACATTGCAGATACTTTATTTATCATTAAAATCCCTGTAATTACAGCTGCTAGAAATATTATGTTTCCTTTTAATAATTGAGATTAATACATCATTCAAACATAATTTTGTACGGCTTTTCTGAACATAATTCTTTATATTAAATATCCATATGAAAATTAAAGATGCAATGATGTTAATTTACCATTATCAAATATTGATCAATTTTTGTACAAACTACGGAAATTAAGTCTATTCCCTAGCAGCTAAAATAGCGTTTATTGAATACATCACTAAAGCTTCAAAAAAATCGGTTTTAGTGTCCATCGTAAATGTTCCCCAGTATCCATATGCAACAGATATATTTCGCAGAGATTGCAACGTCTTAAAAAATATTTTCCTTTTGAATCTGTCCGCTGAATTATGAAAAGAAGTTCCACAAAACCATATCCACATATTTTTTAGTTTCTTACACTCCTTGTAAATAATTACAGTAAGATTAAACATTATTGTAATCACGATAATTGAAACAACGCCAGTAGTGGGAAAAATTACATACAAACTCCAAGGCAACTTGTGTAGCAGTACAACTGATGCCGTTGCACAAAGTACAATTAAATAAAAAACAACACCGAGATAACTTGCGGAAACAAGTAAGCAAAACTTGTTTAAAATTTCAAAAATAATCTGTAAAACTTTGAAATGGTTAAAATCTGGATAATTCATTGTAATAGAAAGAATGCATCTACGGCAAAACGTTAAAATGAATACTACCAACATCATAACTCTACTAAGCATCAATGAACTTTCTACAATAAATAGCGTAGTTATTAACGACCGGACTAAAAACAAGATGAGACGTAGAAATGTGTATCGTTTTTCGGGTGGAAAAAATATTCGAAACATAATAACGATTACGTCTATTTCCATGTACAATATGATTGGTATCCACAAAAAGGGAATCAAAGTGAAATAAAACATTATCATATTTGAAATTATTCCTAATCGATTAAATCTATTCTCCTTACCGCAACTTTTACGCAATATTGCAGAATATCTCTGTTGGGATTTTGGATAAGGTAGAGTTTTCTTAACTTGCGACAATGCCAATTCGAAAATTCGTAGTTGGTGCAACATTGGAACGATATCCTGAGCTATATAAGATAGTATAACGAAACTTCCAAAAGCAACAAATGAAAACATGAGTTGCAACACTACTAAGAAAATTAGGAACAAATCGTAGTTTGTGGGATTGTATAATGCATCTAAAAGAACATACACACAAATTGGTAGCATCGTGCACACATATGTTAATAAATGAATTAGTTTCCAAACATTTGTATGATTCTCAATAGAAAAACGTTCAGACTTGTGGTCCCAGTAAATGTTGGATCTGTAACGGTAAATTTTATCAGTTAATTGCTGATTTAATTTCAAACCCCGAAAAACCAATGCTGAACTCATTTTTTTAGTTTTATAGAGACATATGGTTCGCTAAAGAAACTTTCATGAATTTTACTAAAACAGAAAATTTTCTATGTAGAAAACCTTTTGCAACTCGTCTAAGTCAGAAGAACGAAACTAAACTGTGAGTAAATTCTACGAACAATGATATCTCATATCAACGGAATTTTGAAGTTAAACGTTTTATTTTTTTTACAAAAAAATACATTGGTTGAAATTGGTTTTCCGGAAAGTTATCAGTGACACGATGTTTATTCACAAATATAATGACGGAATTTTAGCCAAAAAACAGTTTTTGATTTTTAATACCATTGGCAAACTACTTTGTTTTGCAGAATCTATTCCAAGTCTCAATGAATGTGTTTGTGTTGCAATTATAATATGAAATCGAAAACAAGAGTATTATGTCTTTGAATCTCACAAGCAAAAGATAAAGGCGACAATATGAAATGAATTTTTTTAAAAATCGGTTAAGCACATATAATCAACAAGCTATTTTTTGACAAATATAATTTCCTTTTATTTTACACAACAACTTAAAATTGTAAGAAACTTAATGCGACAACATAAAACATACATTTCCTATTTTTCACATTCTAGGAGTATCCAAGGTGAACTAAATTTGAAACACTCGAAACGATAATGTGAAACGTGTGTATGGTTATACCACGTACAAAAATAAGAAATAAGTATACGATAATAAGTGACGATAGTACAATGTTAACAACGGTTAGTAGCTGATGGTTGTAGGAAAAAAATACTTGCTATTGTTTCAACTTTTAACTCAGAAAAATAGTTTTTATAATTTTACATATTTACGTAAACACTTTGAAATATAAGAGGTTTCATAGAAAAGTAAAATTAATTAATTTATACACGTGTTACTAGACAGATTTATATCATAAATTGTTTTTGCAATATACTTCTCCATAAAATTTCTTCCTTTCCTTACATTTTACTAACAGAAAAAGTGTCCGCTGAATAATATACTGAATTAGGCCCGGACCCCTTTTTCTATCTATTTCATGAAAACCCCCAACTCTTAACACGAGTGGTGGACAACATTTTATAAATTTTCTAAAACAAACACTCTGAAAATCCTTTCTTATATTAAGTTTACAGTTTTCATTATTTTTTAGAGACAGTAAAAGTGATTGACTGGCAAGGTCAAACATTGTCCACAACAATAGTAGTACTAAAATTAACATAATTAATACAAATACTCGAACGTAAACATTATATATATTTATACATATTATACATATTTTGGTACTTAGTTGACGTCTAAAAATAACGAATTACGAAATTCAAAATTTAATTACGAAAATACATTTTATCTGTTCCACGTGAGTGGTGATAGAAAATTAAATTTAACGCGATGATGCTTTCCATTGGTAAGGAACACAAGCTTAACGTCTAAGGTGACTTAATAAATAAACAAAATAAATTCAGTAAGCTGTAATACTTTTATTCGAGCAACATTTTTTGGCTAAGACATTTATTTTTTTTAAATGCGAAGGGCATAAATTATGTTGACTTGTCTACTAGACTTGAATGTGAATGACATTCTAAAAGCTTTTGAGAACGAAGATCTCGAGTTCGTTGCCCGTTTGTCGCTAGCACGTTGCGTTTTGGAGTTACAGGCGACTTCCGGTTTCGGATCCCGAGTCCTTCTGGACCTGTGTCTTGGAAGGCGTCCAGGGTAGGATTACAGTAGCACTTTTAGTTAGCTTTGTGTCAAGGAGCTCAATTTTGTTCTCACTTATGGTGCATAAAGCTTAGATTTTTAAATATCGTTGAGTTGATGACTTTTTGTTTTGAAGGTTTTTGGGGGGGATGTTACATATGTTTGTGTAATAACTGTTATGTTATGCTTGTGATGCATTGTAAATAGATAATGCAATCGTGTATCGAATGCAAAAAGAATTAGGCCTCCAGCTTGTTTGATATCAGTGTAACGAGCGACTTTCCAAAGCATGATTTTTATTTAAAAAATTGCCTCCTGTCCCCACATATTGACTGAGGTCAAGTGTTATTTTTTGAGGATAGCCTATCACATAATGTATAATATGCAGTAGGTTAATTTTGTTTATAAAAAAATAGTGACAGACCTCCCAGGTTAGTAAAAAAGGATGTCAGTTGTGAACTGTATTACTTCCATTTTACTACTGCAGTACGCAGTATCTACGCAGTGTTGATTTATTTAATTAAAATAGTTGAAACGACATCATGCCTTGTCACATTATTAACTTGTTACAAATGTATCTACTTCATTTCATTTTAATCGGTATGCAATTTCAAGTAAATAGTTTAAGCTCGTACCCTATAAACACAAAAAAAGAAATCACCAATCCAAATATTGGTATTAACCATATTACGTAAACATCTGACAAATGGTCGTCATCCGTGAATCCCGTTTTATTGTTTCGTAACCGCATTTTAATTTCATCGGCTCTTGTTTTCATCATTAGTGCCCATTTAAAGTATTTATCCCACCATTCATTAATTCCGCTTTCAAAATGATAATTCGGTTTTAGCAAAACTTTGGACCGTAGATATCCGAAATATGTGTACCCAGTAAAATGCTCGTAAATTATGTCTTTTCCGTAATAAGTTGGTCTGTTTTTCACTTTTAGAATATTATACAATGGAATAGCAATGTCCTCACTTAAAATAACTGCTGTTTTATTACATCTGTCCATATGCGCATCCAATATTTCGTCGATGCCTTCATACTCTAATAGTTCTCTTGAAGTTTTATTCCGGATATGCAGCATTTCTGAACTGTTCAAAAAAATTTGACTCTCCTGAGTAAGCTGATTTTTAAACAAATTTAGTATTGTCCGATAATTTATTGAAACAGATAGCGATAATTTAAGCCAAAATTCCAAGATGTAAGGAAAATCTTCGTGTTTATTATCCATTAAGTGTTCGCTGTTGTTTCCACTATTTTTATATACAAAACTCATCTCATATTGTGACAACTTGTTTCGCAAAGACATAACTTTAAATTTACTAGCAATTAACTTACTAAAAGTGTCAAAAGGTATTGATGGCGGGTTTAGTGTTTGTCTAGTTATATTTTCTCCTTTATAAAGGTTACTTACAACCAGAAATATCAGAGGGAAAAGACCCAGAGCATATATAGACACTAGGTTTTTATGTATTTTTCCTGAGTAAAAGGCTGATCCTTGGTCTAAAATCGACCTGTATAACTCATAGATTGTATTTCCACACATTGCAAAAGGACGATTCTGTTCCGTTGCAAGCTCATAAAGCTCATAAAGGATTGATCCCATCAAAATTAGCCCTACCAAAGTTCCCCACGTAGGTATGTCAAAAATAACAACCAATTCCTTGAAAGTATGTACCCAGTGAACAATTTCCTCATGGCAGCTTACAAATCGCAGTTGTGTCCTTTGGAAAACTAAGCCCACATTTTTATATGAGCTATTGTGTTTACCAGGTTGGCGGTGTATACCTGGTCAAAGTTTTGGGGGATAACGAATAAGCTTGGCTGCCCCACATGATTCTAGTTCAAACTCTTTCCAATACAGCTCATAACTTGGAAAATTAATATGATACTGTAATGTTGAATTTTGCGAGAAGAAACTGGATATGATATGTAAGTCTGCCAAAAAAAATATTTATCCTGATATTCCATTTAGGGATTGTTTGAAATATGTCTTTAAATGTTAAAGGAAGTCAAAAAATGGATAATTTTCATCAAGATGCAAACGTTTAATCACATTTTCAAGGTTTTCAATTGAGCTAGTATAACTCCTTCTTGCTAACGGAAAAAATCGTAAGGGTCGACAAGGATTACAGTAAAGACAGTGTATGTACAGATCTTTGGGCCTTGAAGTTCCCCAAAGTATCACTAGACGTTCCCGAACTCGTAGAATATAGGGAGCTGACATCATTGAGTTGATCCATGTGTTTAAATCTGTAGGTTCATGGCAGTTTGAAAATTTGCCTCGAGTGCAAATTAACAAAAGATATTTTGGAACCGTATTTAAGAATCGTTTTTTCCATTCGAACGTTCTTTTAGTAATCTTGTTGCATATAAAATTAGGCTCTTTTAGCAACACTCCAAATGTGGATAAATATTTATAGAGAAAGGAATTTTTGGCTCTATTCGGAGGGTGAAAATAAATCGACGATTCACAGTTTGTACTTTTAGTGTTCAATAAGATCCTATCGTTGCATAAGACTTTGAACTTAGGTAATTAGAACTTATAGTTGGGCCAAGCGTAATTATTTTGTTTCTTAAGAAAACTGTTCTATTATTTGTAACAATTGTTTTCAGAACGGAAATAATATTTTGATGGTACTGAGTTGGGAATAATTCGAATGGAAACAACTCAAAGCTATCTGAAAAAGAAAAGTATTGCTGGAGTACAAGGGGCTGACTCAAGGCTTCAAAATTGATATCCAAGCCATTAAAATTTATTAAACTGATTACACAACGCGAAAATGTATTGACAATGCTGATATCTTTTAATGCACTTTGATGCAACTCATTAGCTTTTAAAATATTTCCAAGTATGAATGTTCGAGAATATAGGAAAAAAAGCAAAATGAAAAATAAATACTCTAATTTTTAAAAGTAGCATCATTCTGTTCTATCAAAATGTCATCTGTTTTTAACTACGTATTAAATATAATGTTCGTAATTCACGAAACACAATTTTAAATTTGAATGCTGCTGACTTTAAAGTAATTGTGAATCAATCAAACGTGTTTTCAGTAATTTTTCCAATTGCGGTTGTTCAGTCCAATAGCCTAATAGGATACCACAAGTTTTAGACTCAAATGTTAGCTTACGCTGGTACGGAGTAGATTACAGGGCTTGTAGATCAGTCTATAATAAAATAAATTATTTATCAAGTAAAAATATTTTTTTTACCAATAATACTTATTGGTAAAAAATTTAACTTGAAGAAAGGAATGACGTAATTTAAGAAAGCTTAGTTGTTCCAAGGACTTGTCAACGAAGTGTCGGCCTGCTTTAACTGACATTGTCTTACAAGACACCTTGTGATTTGTTATCTTTTAGGGAAAAAGTTTTGCTCGGGCTTTTTGAATTTATTTCAATTTGGACTAAATTTGTATTTTAGCTGTATGAACCTGTTTTTAACATTATATCCTGAAAAATACTCTATCCATCATGTTTCCAAGTTCTTATGACCTGGTACTTCACCATTTGTTCATAAGTTTGTAAACACATATTTCAGAAATTTTATCAATAAGTACTTATCTCTGGTATAATAAATATAGTTTTTAATTTCTCCTCCTCTGCTCATAATATACTGTTCGACAAAAGTTATAGAAAACAGTACTTAAAAATGATTAAACTGAAAAATATACTTAATAACGCCCTTTAAAGTACTTCGAAATGTAATAAAGCACAAACTTAATCTAAACAATTGAGGATACAATGCCTGCGAATGTAGCGTCATGGCGATTTATTTGATATCAAAAATTTAACCTTAACAGTCATTCAATAAAAAATCAAAAAGAACTTATGACATTACAAGGCTGGATAAATGTAACTTAAGAAGGAAACAAAAGGAAAAACAATGTATTTGTCAAATTTGCTATAACAGCAAATTTAAAGCTGCATATTAAACCTACTTATTTTGTCAGTAACCATATCTTGACGAAGACACAGGCGACGAGCAAAGCGACTGCACTTGCCCGAAACTAGTACAGAATATCGTTTTTCAAGCGAGGGTAGCGAACTTTAGGTTTGGTTATAGTTTTCTTTCCCATTTTATTTTGGATTTGACATTTTTGATTATTTGAACCTTTAGTTTGATGTAGTTTTTCTTGGTAAAATACATTATGGTATTATTATTATCTTGTGTTATGGTATCAAAATCCAATTTGAAATTGTTTTTGTCAATTTAGGGCAAATAATTTGTATTGTTAGCAATGAACCGTGTTGGCAAATGACATGTTAGCAAAAAACCGTGTTAACGATATGGATTTTGAGCGATTGTCTGTGTTAGCGAGTTTTATTGTTAGCGAATTCCTCATGATAGCAAATGGCCGCGACCATTCTTAGCTAATATTGGCATCGAATTGTTATTACTAAAATCATCCATGGAAATTTAGTTCCACATTGGGATTTAGTTGGATTAAATATCTTCCATTATTGAAAACCAGACACGAAACATTTCTTAATCTTAAAAACAGTATAGCATTAAACTACCGCGGCAAATAACGATCCCGTACACTAAAATGAAGCTTACGGGTTTTTAAATTTATTGTCAACAATTTTTCCGTGGATTTGTTTAAATAAATTTTATACAAGTATAAAACATTAATCATACTTATGAGTGCCGACTCAAGTTTATGCCAACAAATATTCCACTTCGGTGTCTGATATAATCGTCAATATATTGTTCAAGGTTTGCAGTGACTGGATCTATATTTGAAAATAAGGCCATACAATTGGACGACATGGAAAATATAGTTAAAGTAAGCATGGTTTTAAGTACAAAGAATCTTACATTGCGAGATGCCCCTACAATTTAGTATCAAATAAACCCGCTGTAATAACGTTCATAACGACGTAGCTGAAATGAAGCAAAAGAAGATAATGATGATGACTTTAAATGACAATCATAATCATAAACACTTTGAACCCCTCCGTATATATTTGTGTTTACAAAACTCTGTGCATG
>JAQIWN010004644.1:0-10919 GCA_034699025.1 Entomobrya cf. arborea Gr-Col-00668 | reverse complement strand
TTGTTTTCCTAAAATGTACACAGCATGTGCACTTTTAGTAGTGCAATGGCTAGTGTTGTCTCCCAGCGTTCAGTCGTCTATGATAACAAGATTTCGCACTAATCTAGCATTCTACGGCGGATACTCGACAGATCATAGAAGTGTTTTGTACTCCAATTCTGCAGTCGAAGAATGGAAAAATTTGTCTCAGTTAGCTGAGGAAGCAGGATTAGAGCACAAGGCTTTACTATGCGGACTTGGAAGTGGAGCGTAAGAAAAAACTTATAGTTTTAAGAAAATATGCTGAATCATATCATTCATGATTTCCATTTTTACAGTTGGTTGGCTTATCCAGAAACTGATTATCAAAGCGTGTATGATGCAAGCAACTACGCAATGCTCCTGGTTGGGGATGCATGCATTCCAGCCGATAACGTGAATTTTAAATGATCATTTCTTTCTTTATCATGCTTCATATTACATGATTAGACAACAAAAATCATGCTAGTCCTTTTTCGTAAAAACAGATGAATTCCGCCCAGGCAATTGGTCCTATAAATAAAGAACCATTGGGACTAATTACTTTTACTGAACCTTACTTTGCTTCAGAAGGGCAATGGTTAACTAATGAGACCAATACGGCATCAGGTGTAAAATCCCTCATTTGTCCTGCAGGCCATGTCGGTGAATGGACGTTAGAAGGGGGTGGAAATAAGATTTGTATTATACGCCCCAAGGATTTATTAGCTGGAGGTGTTTGCATATTTCCTGACATAGACAATCAATTAAGCATGGAGTCAGCAACTGTAACAGTAGGCTGTCCAGATATCAAAGGTAAGAGCGTATTTACGCCTGATGAAAATGAAAGTGACGACTGCAGTCCTGCTGGAGCCGACTGTGACAATTCAACTTCAAGCAGAAGACGCAAACGAGAAGCTGATGACGATATGAAAGTGGTCTTATTGCAAACCTGCTTTGGGACATATGGAGCATTTAAAATTATCGATAACTGTAATCTATTTTTACTCTGAAATAATTCATTTCATTTACAATTATGAGCATTTTTCTGAGAGTTGAAATGTTTTCCAGATTTACCACTTCCACAAATGTTAAAAGTGTGTAAAGACGGGGCTGATGAGCCTCACAAGTTAGGATTTTACAAGGTGGTGGACGCTTGGAAATTCCGGATGAATAAAGACCGGCAAGCAGAACTGAATCCTGCGGATATTGATTTGAAAAGACTTGATCCCAAAAATATGCTACGAATGCGATTGCTCACAGACTTTTTTCTCCTTTTCCAAACGGGTTGTCCCAATGTACCGGAGATATATTTTAATTTATTGCGATATCTTTTTATGCAACACTTGAAAGAAGTCTGGGAAGAGGTTCCCTTTGTCCTTCAGGATCGAAATGACACAAGGCTTTCCTGGGAATCGGCTGCGGATGAAGTCAAGGAATGTCTTAGAAAGAGACGAAAGGATCCAGTTGTAAACAGCTAAACATGCATGCCTTGAAATGAGTGAAAGCTAATTTTATCATTAAAATATCACTAAAATGCGTTTTTTAATCGCAGCCTAATATACCCGAAGAACTACAATGCATTGCCAAGGGCAGATACGATGGCGGTGATGAAGACTGGGAAAAACAAGCGTTGGACTTGTTTCTTTCTGGGGACAATTTGGATCATGTTGTTGAGCAAGTTTGGCTCATACTGAATTACGTATCTGCGTACTGCTCAACTGTTAGAAGATTTACCGATAATTTTTGGGCTGAATTCACACACAAGTTCCGAAGAAATTTCTTATTGCCCCTTATACAACAATGGTAGGTTGATAATTTAGGGAAATACTCTTGTAATTTTGACATTTAAAGTATTGAGAATTGGTCTTGATCTTATAATTAGGATTCATCCTGGAACGTGGCAAGTCTACTACGACTATATGTTCAGTGGCTTCTCAATCGTGAAGGAAAAACGTCAGATAATAGGCTGTCTTCAGGACATTCTTCAGAGAACTCCTGTGGCAGACCCAGTTGACCGACCATCAGCCTCTATTAAAGAGTTTGGACGTATTAGCAAAAAGAAGGCTCCAGTGGATGAACCTGAACCTGAAAAGCCAACCCCAATAACTGTGATTAATGATGGTACAGCAAAACCAGCAGCCAAAGCCGCCGTAACAACAAAACCTGAAGCTGCTGATGCTGTCAAGACACGAAAGAAACGTTAGATTCTACGTACCTTTTCAAACTTATGGCTCAAAAGATTTAAATTCAATTAAAATTTATGATTTCATTGCAATACTTTCAACCTCTATGCATATCCGAATATCTGTTTGGGAATTTTTGCATTTGACAGGAAGCAATAAAATTACATCAATACATCGCCATCAATCTCGTCAAAAACTAATGAAAGAATTAGAGGTAGCATCACTTAATGGAACACATAAGGATCATCAGAAATCATCATCTACGAAAATTCATGGTTAGAAAGACTAAAGTTTTAATTTGACTTACTAAGATGATTAAATAAATCTAACAAAATGTGTAGCAAAACATTTCGAATTTTTGAGATTGCTAATAAAACAAAAGTAGAGTAAAAATAACATATTTTTTAAATTTATGTATTGGCTTCATCTGTGCAACGAACTAAAGTTCATATCAATTGTGTATTGTTACACAGTTTACATATATGAACAATAGGAACCCAATTCTAGGAATAATTCAATTGATTTAAAAAATCAAATGCATTTGGTGTACTACTTGCATGTTCTTCATTCGACAAGATGATCTAATTACTTACAAAAAGGAAGCTCGAGTTTGATGTGGTACATAACCTACATTAAAACAATACCCTTTTCAAATTATTAAAATCGCCAACTAGCCTTCTTATATAATTTTCTTCATTCAATATTATAACAAGGCTAGACAATGAATAAAGTTTAGATTAAAAAAAATTCTAGTCCAGACATTTTTATTTATAAACAAAAATCAATACTCGAAATGACTATTATTTCACCTTACACAAGCTTATTGGCATTAGTTTTACTACACCTATCAGTCCTTGTAGATTTGCTAATCATTAGGCGACATTTTCACGATGGAATACTATACGAAGACTATGCAGCAGACTCGGATAGTGTTCGTTACACGATAACAAGTGGCCAGGGTTGGGAAGATTTAGATTCTTTGGTGGAAACTCATAACTTGCGAGGAAAATCAATGTTTTGCACGAAGGGTCCAGGAGCGTACGTAATTAAAAATGTTTCGCATCTCTTCTTTCCAATAAGTCATTTTGAAAACACAAAATAAAAATGTTATAAATTTATTAGATGGCTGCTGTACCAAAATGCAAGTTACCAGTATGGTTCAATGAGACAACTGAAATTGGTTTATGGAGAGCATTGTGTTCCCGCAGATAACGTGAGGAAAATGTGTTCATGTGACTGACCATGGCTAATGTCCTCTTTGCATTCTGATACAGCTTGTATAAATTTTCAGGTAAATTCACTTCAACCTTTGGGGGCTGTTTATGTGAATATTGAAGATATCAGTGCCGTGGTAGCCTTTACAGAAAAATATTTTGCATCCAAAGGCGAGACAAGCAGACTTTCTATAAGTAACAATATCAAATCAGCTATATTTGTAGGCACAGGGAACTGGACGGTTGAGGTAGAAGGCAAAAAGACTTGCGTAGTCATCCTCAAAATGGGGGATATTTGTATGCTAGAAGACATACAAAACTCATTTTCTGCTACTTCTGACGATGTAAAGATAGAAAAAGGATGTGGAAACGCAACGGATGGTGGAGGAGGTGGAAATGGAACGGAGGGTGACGGTGATGGTGCTGATGGTGGTATGGAGCAGTATGATCTTCAGACTTGCTATTCCTCAGGATTTCATGAACTTACTTACGATTTTGGTACATTTTTTCTTGATTTTGAAATCTTTATGCTATTTTGTCTTTATGATAATTTTTATGCAGGCAGCTATGCAATAGTAGACTATTTGTTTTTCATTTAGACTTTACACTTCCTTCCATGAAGGAAATTTGCTCTGGAAGTTATGATGAATCGGACCAGGCCAAAGACAAGTTTGTGAATGTGATCAAAATTTGGAAGAAACGAATGACACCACCTACAAGCAATGATTTTCCAACTACCATCCCAAATGCACCCCAACGACTTAATACTTTGTTCCAAATGGTTGACCTTATGGGGAAAACGTGTTCAGCTATCAGTTCAGAATTTTTGGAAATTGTCAAATACATTTATCTACTTCATATTAAAAACGGTCATATTTGGAATGTGACGTCTACAACTAATGGAACTAGGATCGAGCAAAGTCATGCAAAGTGGCAGAGGGCTCAGGCATTTGTCATGGAATGTGCTAATACTGTATGTTATTTCCTTGAAAATTATAACTTTTATAGCAGTTTAGCTTGACGAGACTCTTAGCATAATGTGCCATTAAGTATATTTTCCATACGAAAGAAACCCATTTTTTTAAAGAATGCATTTAAGTAAATCAAGTTGTTTTTAATGAAAAGAAGGATAGAAATAGTCTTCAAATGAGCTTATACCAAACTAGAAAAATGTGTTAAATAATAGTTTAGGAAAAATATGACACTCTCCTGTCAATGATAGTTTTTAAATATTTGTACTTCAATCATATACCATTCATATTTTGATATAGAATTCCGAAGTAACGGCTGGATGTCTACCTGATGATATCTCAGAAATGAAAAGTGAGAAAGAAATAGCAACAATTGAAGATTTCCTGAATGGAGAGGCCTATGACTATGTAATCGAGCAAATATGGCTATTACTAAACTACGTGTCCACATATTGCAATCACCACATGGGGTTCAAAAATAACGACTGGAGTATTTTTCCACTATTGTTCAAACGAGACTTTTTGTATCCTCTGCAGGAACAATGGTTAAGTCTTTGTCTATTTAAAAGTATAAAATAACTGCAACTTGTTTAAGATATGAAAATAAAATGAAATATTATTTGCAGGAAGAATCCCGGTAAATGGGGTACATTTTATCCCGCAATGTTCACTGGATTCGACATGGAAAAGGAACGAAAGGCCATGATAACATGTGTCCAAGCAATAATTAAACTGACCCCCTTCTACGACCCCTTAGCACGACCACCTGGGTTCTATACTGGAAATTCTACTGTTGACAAGGACATTGTCGGAGGTGTCACAAAACCGACACCAGGTCCACCAACACAGCCTGGTATCACAGGAGGACCCCCCGCATCAACTACAACTAAACCGACCATACAACCGAAAGGCGCAAGACGAAGAAGGCAGCCTAGCAAAGAAAGCATTGAATCAGAAGGTCAAACGACGAGTACCACACTTCTAATCCTTACCACTACCACTCCACCTGTCAAAGGTGCCAGCAGCCCAACCACCCTCAAACCCAAAACAGTATCATTGGATGCAGAAACAACGATAGCCACGACTCATCATCATTCAGGACCCAAAAAGTCAAAAAAGAAGAAGAACAAAAAGACGGCAGCACCAATCGTAATTACAATTGGTACAACGGCACAGACACAAAAGTCAGAAACCCGAACAATAGTACCAGAAGCGACAGCAAATAATGAAATCGTATCGCCATCATTAGCTTCCGATATCCCTTCTGACGTAACTGAGATTATAATAGGTGATCCTCCAGAAGTCTCTACGATATCAGCAGCAGATAACCCCAGTGATACATCAGAAAAAATTAAAGGTAAAGGTAAAAAGGGTAAAGGAAAGAGACATAGTGGTAACCATCATAAAAAAGAGAAAAAGCCCAAGAAAGAACGTAAGAATCCAAAGGAGAACGTAGCAAAGTTGTCGGATGTGCCCCCTCCTGCGAATATAGAGAACGAAGGAGTTACAGGAGTAGAATAAAACTATTCGTCATATCGTTTCCATTTGACTTACATAGATTACGCTGGGGTTACATAAGTGTGAAAATATATTGCCGTGTAACATAGGGCAGGCGACGTGCATTGTACATAATATTTATGTAAGTGTGAATAATATGTGTAACAATAAAAAATTTCGTAAATTACATATTTCTGTGTAGTATTTTCATTCATTTATTACATTGCCTGCTTTGTAAAATAACTACTCATTTAACAGTATTCTATATTCTACGGGCATTCATTTTTTTACCAAACTGGGGCAGCTGAATGAACCTTTGTCAATTCTTTGAATTTAGTATGTGCGGCCATTGTTCTCAGCCCAGTCCATTTTTCATGAGTAAACTATTGCATAGGGAATATGTGTGCGATTTTGATTGGAGCTAGATACACCTAAATTTTAACTGTTCTATTTTATTGAATATTTCGGTACACGCTAGTCCAATATACTTACATACCTGATATCTAAACCTCCCTTAAAACCGTCGTGAATATGAAATCTTAGGATCTAGGGTTTTAGTTAGTTGTCAGTTTTGAGTTAGGTCTATATATTTAAAAATGTCTACTCGTAGTATTATCTTCATTTTAACTTTTACCCTAATATTTAATGAACTGGAATGTGGACTAGTGCGACGATTTAATTACGACGCCCGTCTTTATGAACATTTCTCGCTCGACTCACGATTTATTCAGTACTCCCGCACAGAACCGGAGGAATGGAAGAATATCACGCAATTGACAGATACAAAAAATTTTACTTTTAATAGTATGATCTGTACATTAGGACCTGGAGCGTGAGAAAAAAATATATTTTTACCATTAGAAAGTACAACTTAAAAGAAACGATTGATATTTACACGATATTCGAAATTTAGATGGATATTTTATCCAGATCCTGATTATGAGATGGGTAACTCCCAGATTTACTACTTGGTTATTGGAGAGCATTGTGTCAGAACGGATGACGTATGAACAATATTTTTTTTACTAGATTCGATTTTTAATCAGAACTCAAAGTTAAAGGGTTAGAGTCAGGTCCATGCTTTAATGCATATTTACAGATTGAATCCATTCAACCTTTGGGGAAAATGGACGAACTGCTGGAA
Organism: Entomobrya cf. arborea Gr-Col-00668; assembly: GCA_034699025.1. NCBI lineage: Eukaryota > Metazoa > Arthropoda > Collembola > Entomobryomorpha > Entomobryidae > Entomobrya > Entomobrya cf. arborea Gr-Col-00668. The sequence continues at coordinate 3,910 of JAQIWN010004644.1, read as the reverse complement.
CAAGGTATTCTGCTTTTCGAAAAACCTCAATTCGGTTCTCAACAAACACTCGTTACGGAAGATGAAGGCAGCGGTGGAGGAGGCTCTTTAATTTTTACCGGAGGAACTTCTTTCGTGATTGAGGGCGGTGGACAGAAAATATGCTTGCGTCCTGGTTTGACCGTTTTCGAGGATGGCTACTGTTTGATTCCCAATCTCAAGGCATCTTTTGGGATTGACGGACAACTAAGTGTAAAAGAGAACTGCACCGAGGAGGAAGGCGGTGACGAGAAAAAATTGGTTGTGCAAAATTGCTATTTGGAAGGAGTTCATGAAATATACAGCGATCAAGGTGAAACAGGAGAAATAATTATAATTTTAGGAATACAAAATACGAAGCGAACTCATTACAAGTTATTTCACAAACCTTTTTAGATTTGACCATTGATAAATTAAATGAGGTTTGCTCTGGAGGAGGAGATGATTTTCTTAAAGCTAAATTTACAATTTTAATGGACATGTGGGGGAAGCGTCTGGGGCAAGAAATCAGCACAAAGCCAGAATTCATCAAACCAGAAAACCAGGTTAAACTAACGATTCTATGGGCAATCCTTGAGATTTTCAAAGAATCCTGTCAGGCTGTGGATGAAACTTACATTTACATGCTTGGGCATTTGTTTGCTATGCACTTGAAGCACATGTGGAATGCTGACGGATACAATGAGACTTCAACCACACCAGAGCAGTGGGAAGTAACACGGGAAGTGTTCGACTATTGTACAGAACACATGAGTGAAATTGTAAGTTGTAAAATGTAGAAAATTTTTTTTTAATTAGTGGGCTCAATGCATTATGATGCTTCTTTAATGCAGCCATATTTTGACGGTTCATGCAAATCCGGAGATGAATTTGGTAGACTTCCCGACACCCAAAATGGATTCAGTGAAGAGGACAGCAGTTGGTTCGAAATAGTAAACGGAGAGGTCTTTGATCCTGTTATTGAGCAAATGTGGTTGATAATTAATTTCATATTACCTGCATGTAACGTTGTATCCGGGTATATTAACAATGACTGGAGTGATTTGGTGGTGCTATTTCACGAAAATTTCTTGGACCCATTGAAAGATATTTGGCAAGGAAAAATTTAAAAACATGGTATTCTGGCTCACCTAAATAATATTTTAACTGTAATTTTTCAAAATGAAATTTAAAGGTCGGATCCTGATGATTGGACAAGAATTTATAGTGCAGTTTTTCATGGATATGATATGAGAGAAACGCATAAAGACATTGTAGCATGTTTGAAAGGAGCTCTAATCCAATCACCTAACTATGATCCAATTGGTCGTCCTAAAGGATTCCGAGAGTTTATGACCTACAAGTATCAGATTCCAGGTTTTGGTAAAATTGAAAATCCAAGTGCCAATAGGACCAAACGAGGGTGGAGTGGTAAATAGTTACATGTATGACTTCTAAAGAATTTTGACGTTTGACACTCTAAAAATTGTTTCAAATAAACTAATAATAAAATGCTATTTATAGTAAAAGTACACATTTTTAGTATGAGAATTTTTAATTTGCATAATACGCCGATTTTATCAATCCTTTAAAAAAATGCCTTACGGTCATTTGTGCAGGATTAATTTACACTCAACTTGGTGCTCTTTTTTCTTTGTTCACAAAAATGTAGACCTAGAACAAAAAGATGCGAATGGCTAAAACGACAAAAAAAGACAGCATAATATAGCACAGCACAACATAACTCTGCTCTGCCTGTCAACTGAAATTCATGTTTGAACTTCAGCGCGGTATTGCATGATTGGTGGTTTTGTTCACACAGAAAATCAAAAATTATCAGAATAAAAGTTTTTGATCACGCGCTGAATTTAAAATTTTCAAATTGGAAACTAGAGTGAATTCTCCCTAAAACTTCCAGTCAGTAAAAGTAGCTCACTTGCTACGATTGATGTGATTCAATTCAATGTGCTTGTGGTGCGTATCAAAAACACGGATACCCGATACGCGACTTCATTCGCCAACAGAGGAAGAAAACTTCTCTCAATGTCAAGCTCAAAATTTGAAACTCCGCGCTTGTTCAAACGTATATCGGTATGAATGATGATTTTCAAAACCACCAATCATACAATACCGCGCTGAAGTTCAAACATGAATTTTAGTTGGCAGTTAGTGTAATGCTTTGTTGCACTTCTTGTCGTTTTAGTCCATTAAAAATTGACTTATGGTGATGGCAAAAATGCTTGGCACAAAACGCATAAAGTATTAATCCATCGACTGCACTGTCTTTCATTTAGTTCGTGCTGGAGAAAAGATGATGAAGATTGTGAAGTGGTTGATATTTTTGATAATTTCTGACACAGTCAAGTAGTTAAATTTCTAATATAAATAATAAAAATATTATTACGTTTTTGTACATTCGTTATAGCATCACATCATGTTGCAAACCAATCTCTGTTTTACGGGGCGAAGTGATACACTTGTTTTACTCGATTGACTAATATTGGCTAAGATTTTTTTCTAGTCGAAAATCAATGAGGATTTTGCGTTGCAAAAAAACGTGACAAAGTAGTGTAGTTGTATTTCTATTTATATGCACTTGCCTGACCTTGCATCTCGATTACAGTAATATAATGGACTCACATTAGTCACATTCAGTTCAGTACCATGCCAGTAAGTATCAATAGTTGATTGTTCATATGCTTGACTGGCAGTTTACAATTTCCTAGTATATGGACTTTATGCACTTCTTTAATTACATATCTATAAATAGTTGTTGATTTAGCTTATTTCAAGAAAATATGATTCCAATAATTATGTAAACTCATATTAGAAGTTTCCAAGATCCCACTGTCTTGATGTTCATCTCAGTATACTAACGTGACAGTTATCCATCATCCCAAACGCATACGAAGCTAGTGCGCTTAAAAAATAATACCCATGCCAAAAGATCTAAGGTTTCACTTGTAATATGTGTGACTCTTGCAACTGACATCTGACTTCCGGTCTTTTAAACGCCCAGTCAATTAAAATACCCTAAGGCAATAAAAAGAAAACACTGCTGTCGCCTTCAGGTGGACATATGGAGAAACACGGCGTAATATGGTGAAGCTAAGAAACTAAGCACGCAATGCAATGCTACTTCTTAGATGTTTAAAAATGCATGTATACTATTATGCAGCATTTACCTGGGAGAAGAAATTAAGAAAAGGAAACTACTTATCGAGTGCGCCAGGTAAAATAAGGCATAAGGTGGGCTAGAAGATTCCACTTGCACATCTCACCAAAATCGAGAACAAGTCCTACGGACCCAACGAACGATTTCTGATTGCTACATTTATGCTTTGTTGCTCCTTTTCCAGTATACAAAGTTGTACAATTACAGACAAACGCACAAATTGACGTAAAGGAAGAGAAGGGGAGCCCGTATTACCTATCCGGTGACCACCTGACATATACATGCAACATTTCTATTCTCCACATCATTATGCATTGTATACTTTGTTTACCTGTATTTGCTGTAAGAGACTTCTTGCTTGCCTGCACATCTTTTCATTTTCCTTGTACACTCATCGCTGCTGCCTTGTCCAAAATTCCAGGTAATTACCGAACCGTGCTCCGTTTGTTGAGCTGTAAGCAGAGACAAAAGTGAAAACTTTGATGGCAAAGTTATTTTTTCAAAGTCATTGTCGTTCTAGCTTTTAGTTTGCTTTTCGATAAAAACACAACAGTGTGAAAAATAAAAATATGTCAAATCATTCGAATTTATTCAGACCAGTCACAATCCGAATCCCCACCTGAAATGATAACCTAATAATAAAAATATTATGAAAAGGTTTCTTAAATCACATGAAAGTTTATCTTGAAAAAAAAACACGATTTTCTAAATTTACTTGCGGTCAAACCAGAAATATAT
>JAQIWN010004643.1:0-10920 GCA_034699025.1 Entomobrya cf. arborea Gr-Col-00668 | reverse complement strand
CACAGAGTGCAATGTGTGATGTGATGTTGATAGCTTTCATTTATGGTAAATGGTGAAATAAAAACCAGTAGCAAACTCGTGTGGTAGACAATGTTGTGCAGGCAGTTGTAGAATAGGAAAGAGCAATGTAGTCACGGCACAACAGAAATAACTTTTACAAAATAAAATTTGTTTCGCTAGCACATATGCAAATATATGTTTTACTAGATGGTAACATATTTCCCCATAAAGCGTCTTTATGTCTAGGAGTATGCACAAGCCATTTATAAAGCTCTGCTTCTGTTCATGTTTTAAGCAGGTCAAACGTGAAAGCTGGGTTTGAATCTGATCTGTCCGTCTGTGAGAAACTTTGATGAGGGAAAAACAATCATTTAAATAAAATGAACCGATGAACTGAAGATCTGGTGGAAATATGAGACTTGCTCGACAAATTTAAAAACATGAATACATACTCAACAATGGTTTATAATGAATCTTTGAATCTTTCAGCAAAGAATTAGTCGATTTTGTAAAATTAACTTGTTATCAAGGCCTACGGAAAAGATTTGAGTCTAACAAACTATCGCCTTCCTTACTTTCACTGCTGCTAATACGACTAGCCTGCGTTGCCATTTGTACCTCAACGTTCTCAATCATTGCACTTTTTCGCACAAACTCCCACGTCTTCATTAAAACAATGCTCGAGACACATGGTAGTATTTACTTTCACAGCGCAGCGGTGCCACCAGATGTTCAGTACTTTGGATTACATTGTTATAGTAAGCTTAACAGTAATACGAAAGTAAAAGTCTTCAATAGCCATAGACAGATGCTAATGTTCCATTTAGGCGTAATAGCTTATATATGAGGCTTTTCTAGGGGCAGTGCACTAACAGTACCACTATTTTGCTACACTCTTAAGTAGGTGAGAGTTGATAGAGTAAACAATGTAGCGTGGCTATTAGTAATAGGAGTAATACATGAGCATTACCTCGTCTTTCCATTGGTAACATTTTTTCTTAAAAGTTTTGATAACGATAGACGAAGATCGTGTATCTTCATCTAGACCCCTTTTCAAGACAAAAAAATGTATATTTAAGATGCTTACACCATTCCTATTATGTTCCTAAATGAAAAAATGAATCTCTGTGTGAATAGATACTATATAAGTACAAAGATGACCTATATTGAGTACCACTCTGCTACTGGTGATAAGTAGAAAATTTTACCATATGCGGTGGTGTACTGTAGGGTTGAAAACTTTTTAAGGTTCCGGCCCCCGGATCTAAATCGATGACTCCGCAAAATGAATGCTTTTTCCCTACTGAAAAATTGGGGTAATGTGCTACATGGGTTTTTTATACAGAACCATAGATTTAGATCCGGGGCTTGAGACCTTTTCAAGTCTCTTATCCCACAGTAACATGTAACCAAGTTTCAAGGGAGAGATATGGAAAGAGAAAGTCTTCTTGTAATGTAGGTTAGGAAAGGGGAAAAAGTATAGTTTTATGCTACCATTTTATGCTAGTTTCTCATCACATTTGACCAAAAATTGTATGAGTTTACGGTTGTGTGTCTGTGTGTGCGTGTATCTATTATGATGCTATGAGCCCGTTGGAATTCATAAATTTAAATTAATGCATCATTAAGAGACATTGTTATTATGGCTAGGGTCCCCCGTACTTTTCCGAATATAAGAATACACTTTCCCCACTTTTTCTCAAGTTGTTGGGATTGCAAAACTAAAGGAGTTTTATGCATATTGGGACTTGGGACAGCCACACAATAAGTGGATAGTCTGTATATGAAGTTAAGGTATGCAAGTAAAAACTATGTTATGCTGTCATCATCAGCCGTAACCGTACCTAGCATATATAATGGGTCCATAATATACTTATGAAGTTGCAGAGCTCTACATTTATTTCAAGATGCTTTCTAAACAATGATAGGGAATCTATTATATTAAAGAAAAAGCAAAAAAAAAGTAAGATGAAGATGATGTGGCCTTTTAACATAGCTTTGGTTTCTTTTTCTTATTCCCTTACGCTAGGAGCAACAACAAAAGAGCCAAGTTCATGTTTTTCGACAATTGAGAGCAAGGAGAGAGAGAACGCTGCTGCTGATGTTGCTGGTGGCAAAAACTTAAGTGTTTGATATACAGAACCTCTTTTCTTGTCGAGTAACATGTGGTTGATTTGTGGACGCTTTGTAGTTGTTGCAAAACGGGAGTAATGCCTTTGCTGTACTTGTCTATGAAATTCTAACATTGGAAATTATTATGATGTGATTATATTTAGCCTAAAACGAGACTTTATTTGAAGAACAAAATTTGTTGTGGTATTTATGCCAAAAAGTTAAACCTTTTCATAAGAATAGTAGAATGGCTTACTTATAATAATCATTTTCATCTTCATCGTCGTCAACATTTTGTCTTCTTTCTATATTTAGCTTTTAATAACGTATGATTTGGAAGGGGCAAGGTATAAATTGTATATATTTAAATGTATTTGGAAAGTGTGGTTTTTTGTAATAAAACATTTAATCTTGAAAAGGAATAATTAAGTTGATTCTTTTAATGGGGCATATTTTATGAGTATAATACTGAGTTATTGGACTGGAGAAAGTAAGCTAAACTGTCTCATCTTGGTTGGTGGAAGTAGAAAACAAAAAGAATAAATTATTGTACGGCTTTTCCACTCAAACTGTTATAGAATTTTTTTGCAAAACTTTTTAACCATTCTTAAAGCTCGTATAGAAACCTGTATGTGTTATGTGCCTATTATTTCTGCATATGTAGAGGGTAGTCTGGCGCATATTTTCTTTGAACAGAATTGTGTATGGAACAGTTGTGTTCTGAAACTGAAAGGCTTTGAATCAGCTCCAACTAGAAACGCGTAAAAAGCGTCACTCGTACTGACAAAAGTAAACAATTCATTTGTACTGTATTAAATCCTGACAACGGGCTTTACACTGGACTTTATGTGGAACATGGAAAAGTGCTGAATGTAAATATTGGTTAATACAGTTGCCAACTCGTTTTTGGACGGGGACATTGATTTCACAACTTTTTCACAAGTCTAATGTAAAATGCTAAATAAAACATGTTTTGTTTTTTTCTATATGAATGAAAAAACGAACAAAAAAACTTTTCAATGAAGCGAACACCAGAATACCAGAAAACAAAAGAATAGGAGGAATCATTTAATGAGACCATCTATCTTTCACTTTTTTTTCTCTCTCTCTCTGGTGGCCAATCACCCAAGATGTCACTTTGCCCCAATTGAGCAGTTCACCCTCAATTACAAGAACAAATTGAAAAGGGAGGTTGCCACTGCTATTTTCCAAAACAGTGTTAAGCATATGTACATTTTATATAAATACTTTATAAATATGTGGTTTTATAATAGTCTATATATAATATATACAGAAGAGAAAGGGCTCACGCCTCTTGCCTCCTTTCACGATACATAATTTCATTTTCACAAACATTCTCATTCATACGCATCATGTAGCCATTTGCCTACCTATCTGCTGCGTGGGTCTTTTCATGACAAGGGGTTCATTTCTCTCGTTTTTTTTCTCACCACCCATTCTATTTTAGTTTTTGCTTGTGTACTTTCATATATGTATTCATGTGAGATGTGAGAATTAAACAAGAAGCTGTCGAGGAAAAAGTTGAGACTTTAACTAACAAGAACAAACGACAGCGCGATGTAAGGAGCACATCCATTTCCTGTCACAGACTACCGGCGTGGCATTAGTAGTACGAAACAGCTGCAGCCTATTTGCTTTGCCTGTAGCTCATTTCATAAAAATTGTTGTCTACTTGCTGCTATTACAGCCATAGTTTTTGGAGTTTGCCATGCATCTACATTCTACATCTACTTAGAATACAAAATCCTATTACATTAGACGGAAGGACCTCAATTGCTGAAATAAAAGTAGGTTTCTTTCTGGATGTCACGCTTGGACGAAATTAGTTTCAGGGAAAAGTATGTTTGGGTGGGTAATTTTTATTCTTTAGCCTGTTTTGTAGGTCTTGGAGTAATAACGGCACAGGCAAACATGAAATGCTCTTTAATGAACAATTAAAACTCGATAAAAGTTTTAATATCGGTTTAAAAATGTCGCCTTACTATAATTTTAACATGACATCTGTAAAGTAAACTAAAACGACCTCGATTCACATAAATCATAAGAGTTTTTATAATCTGTTGAAATATTTATGGTCATCTTAAAACGAAATTGTTTAATACATTTTCTAGCTATTATGCCGACGAATGCGGACGGAAAAATGCACATTTTGATAAGTGAAACGCTGAACCAGCAGTTCTTGATAATGACAAGCACAGAGAATGTTACATGAAGTACGCCATACGCTGCGCTGCTTTTTTATACACCAAAAATTATGTATGTTGAGCATATAAAGTGCTACGAACCATTTTGCTTAATATCAACACATACAACCAGCCAAGTCAGGCAGATGCCTTCTAAAAAAATATAAGTATGTTGACAACAAATAAACTAAAGAACCTTACAAGTGAGGAAGAAACTATTAGTAGTCTACATCAGTTCTTGGACAAGCTTTCAATTAATTTTTGATGAGAAACGGGGATAAGAGAAAGTATAGCAAAAAAAAATTTTTGACTAGCGAACACCAATTTTCTTCTGTTTCCTTCTTCGTTGAGAATCGAGAATACAATGAAATGAGCTACTATGTTTATAAATGGAGCATCATTGCTAAAGAAGGAAAATTTTCGTATTTACTGTACAATTTTTTCGCATGTCTTCTCGCTCAAATAGAGTTTCATAATACATGGTTAATATGGAATGTAAGCTATGTACTCTTGTTTCTGGGATTCGATGTTTACATTTAATCATCATGTCGTGCTTGATATTATATGATGAAAGTAGACGCACTTTGCATGCAAAACTCGACTTTCATTCATCTTTTTCCATAAAGGGTGAAGTTGGACATGGACACGGACTCGACTCATCTTATGAAACATATAATAATAAGAATGAACATTGCTACAACGCTTATTATTATTAACAAAAAGCCTTAACAAGATTTTTGAACAAGAACAAGACTTACGATAACATGCAGACTGGCCTGGGCTAGCGAAGAGTAGAATCCTAAAATAGACGGGGAAAAATGCACAAAAGAGAGAGAAATTATTATCATCTAAATACATCCTTTCCCCACAGTGGAGAGACTTCATGTGGATGTTTCTTGGCAGATAAGTTTTTATAGGACAGTCTTTTCATTTTTTTCCTTGTTGAATTACAGATTACGAGTTGCTGGACTCTGAAGAGTTACTTCCAACAACGACATCGGAACCACTTCCCTACTTTGATGATCATGCCAACCTGACCAACATAACGTATCCCTTGGGATCCACAGCTTTTCTTCAGTGTAGAGTCAACTTGCTGAAAGATAAAACGGTAAGTGATGAGATGATCATATACTTTCATAACTTTTAACTTTTGGCATTTATCATTAATTTTAGAACAACGATTTCGCCATATTCTAACAAAAATGATGTTAGATGTGAAATAAAAATTCTAGCACTTTGTTGCTAAATTACAAAAGTTCTTATTTCATCAAGACAAGTTATTAACAAAATAATGCATGAACAACTTTCACAAAAATATATTTGATGAAACACCCATTATACTTTATATTTTTCAACCATCAATTTCTTGCAACATAACTACCACAACCAACATCGGCCCCTAATGTGCCTTTTGGATTTTAAGTATATAAACCAAATAATTTCAAATCTCTTTTCATTTTTTGACACTTTCATTTTTAAAAAGTTATATACTGTGACAAACTTTGGATATGACTAGCTAATTAAAACTGGCAAATCAAAGGGGATGATACTGAGTGAGATCTGTATCGAGTTAAACATTGGCTACAAAATAGAGCAGCACTCTAGTGAAAAAAATTCTTTCATCTATACACAGGTCATATAATATTACATTACGAGAAAGATATAAAAAATGAAAGAAAAAATTATTTTCCATAATCCCTACGCATTCATTCATCCATGTATACCCTTTTCAAATTTTCTTTGATCTGCAACTCAAAAGGTTCTCTTCACATTGCTGTCATTTTATAGGTTCTAAGGCACGACATGTCTACTTTTATTATTAGCCCATGCAGTTAAGTTTCCACATCTTGAAAATGTTGATTACCTTTACTTCTATTACTACATGCTCTAGTTCCAAATGCTGTGTGAGATTAAAATACGCAGGTTTTTTAGATCTTTCTTTTTCCTGCAATGAATTGGTACAAATACTTCTTTTCTGTTAGACAAAATGAAATTTTCTGTCTAAAGGGGAACATTTTCAGCCAATTATAGGGCTCGCATTATTGTGTCATCGGCATCTTTTTTTGTTCCGAGATTGTATTGCAGTATAGAAATGATGACGATCACATCGTCATCCTCCTTATCATGAATTCAATTCGGGAGGTTCATTTTGAAACGATGTTCACACAATATTACCACTTTCTATCTTACTTATTTATATAATAGACTGCTGGTTGAACCAATTGCCATCAGAGTCACAATCAGTAACTCTACATATTATATAGCGATACAAGCAAAGGCAAGGAAATTTTTTATGGCTAAACGTAGTTGAACCGCCATACGAAATCGGAAACAAGCTGCCTTTACTCCTTTCCACTTTAAAACTTTTATCCGTTCTTACTCATTCTTGTGTACTTTCTTCGTACTTCTTTCCAGTTCTATTTTCTGTCTAAGTCACACACATACACATACAACGAACGATTGCATCAATAACACTACCAAGTTGATCCCATTTGACACTATTGCACATCGTCATCACCCTTTATAGCATCCTATAAAAAATAAACTGCAATGTTGAAAAGAGGATGGGTTTGAGTGAGTAAACTTTGTAGAGAAGAGGAAGTTGAAATGAAACTTTCTATCCGTGCACACAATAACGTAGGATAGTAATAATATTAGCAAAAAGTACGTTATTTATTCATAAACTGAATATATAACCTTATTGTGCTGCTTATACATACACGACACTTCTGACAATATATTTCGTATATTTTTTCAAGCCTACCTCATCTCATGCCTACAATTCAATAATTTGAATCACCCGTGGAAGGGGAGAAAGTAAAGTGTAACTTTAATAAAAATGTTTCGACAACAAAGTGTCAAAAATAGGGTTTCGAATGAAATCTAAATTACGTAAATTCAAAAATGTTAAATTTTCGAATGTGACAAACGTTCAAATTTTGAAACCATTTTGATCCTTTGAATTAACACCCATATTATATTATCTGCAGAGAGAAGCATGACAATTTTGTTAAATGTTTTCACATGTACATTTCCGCCACTAAAAAGGCATTAAAGAAAGAAAAACTTTTTTCTTTGTTATAGCTTGTTTCCGGCTTGACAAAGCAAAGTAAACTCGTTCCACAGCTAGCAATATATATTCAAGTGGTTGGTAGAGCCGTGCCTTATTCATATACGCTAGCTACATGTAAACTTAATCTGTATTAACCCAGAGTTCGTGCGAGAGAAAACACTTTTTTTGTATATTATATAGCGTACACAATACTTTCCACCCACAAGTTGAATATGTACATGCATTGCATGTTATTGATAAATTTCATTTAGGACGACAGTCGTCGGTTCTCCATCTCTCTTTAACTTTTTTCTTTCTGTGTCGGCTGCGAATATAGACTGTACAAGACAAGATATTAATATGAGAAAACAACGACCCAACAAAAGTTCTGTACTTTATGAGCTGTGTGCTCCTACCGTTCCACTTTATATTATGAAAATTGGAAAAACCAAAGGGTCCAACATATTACATTGAAATGGGTGAATGAAACTTAAGATAGCACCATCATTTTTTGAAGAGATGTGTTTGATATTCTATAATATGTGATTACGGGCATAAAGACTTTTGAATATAGCTATTGTATATACAAATGCGTATAAAAACCGCAGGCCAAAGGCGATTGAAATAGGAACGAACCGAAAAAAAATTGATTACGCTATACAAACACAAAAGTACAAGCATAATACAAAATCCGCTTCTATTCAAAGTCCTGTAATCACGCCAATCCAGCCAGAGATATAGAGTTAACTGTTGTTGCATTTGAGAACATGTAACGTTCAATCAGCAAATCGGGAGGATTATCATACATATGGGGTAATTTGTATATAAAAAAATCTACAGCAAATATATACCCATCTTACAATGACATTGCGATTTTCATGTTCATCTATTCTCAGCTCCAAGCAAATTACAGTGTAGCAAGTGGTGTTCCTACTACTACTACTACTACTCTTCTGGTGCACATATCATGCAATGTCGCTTTGTCAGCGTACTTTAGAGCAATCGAAGGTAATGTTCCATCTCATCCAATTCAGTTTCCCATTCATCCCTTTCACATTTCATTTTATTTGCCTATTTCCTCACCCCCTCCTGATCTCCTATTCTACTTCCTCATTCTCTCTTTGACAGATCTTTTTCACAAAAGAACATGAAAGATCGTCTTGTAATGCTTTTCTTCTTGTCTTCCAGCTCCTCCGGCAGAAATGCTTCGCCCAAGATTTCTAGATTGATATCCAAACAGTTTACATATACACATACATATATGAAATGTTACGTTAGAGCTTCCAATGTATATTTTTATATAAATTTATATAGCATAACATGACATAAAACGATGCACAGTGGTGGTACAGTTGTCCAACGGCTTCCATCAACGTACGTGTCTATAAAATTATGGAGAATACGCATATTATGAAACTTGGCTTGGCGTCTTGTTGTCATTTCTTTCCATTTTGGAATAAAAATTGTTCCACTACCATTGCTTGTGTAATATGTAGTGTGGTGGTGGTGGGAATGTCACAATTCGAGATTTTTTCTTACTTTTGGCCATCTAATACTCAGCCAAGAGTCAATGGAGATGAAAAAGGGTATTTCCGTGTCCCATTTGCATCCAAACGATGACTATTTTGATGTACAATGCCTATAGTGATGACGTTTGCTTATATTCCATGATTCCCAGGCATGACTTGCATTTTTATTAGCATGCAATAACGCACTTATGTATGTACGCATTATCGTCGTATAGCAAGTTGCCTCCAGTTCTTATAATATTTTGATCTTTTATCACATTTTACATCATAGCGATGGGTCTGGTGGTAATATACATCATCATACACAATGATTACATCCATTGTTAAGTTTAGACCTTTCTTGCTTGTAGGGCCGCTTTTTTTATTCCGTCAAGAAGAAACTTTCACATTTTCATCATTCCTTCTGCAGTACTGTTAAGCTTGGCGTCCATGCTTTCCTCAGACCTCAAGTAAGGCGATATGGAATACAAGTAGGAATAATATCGTTTTGTCCCAATTTAGAATCAAAACCTAAGCACTGTTACTGTAGCCACATGTTTGTGTATTCCAAAAGTGTGTAATAGCTTCCAAAAATAATATGATGTAGATTTATAAGCATTGTCACAAAGTGGACAATAATTTTTTATTGATTTATCATAGTTTTAAGGATATAATTCGCAATTAGTTTGACTATAGACCTATGATTTTAGCACTTATAAACAATTTCGGCCATCCACAACCACACGATCTGTACCAAATTAACCTGCCAACAACACACATTAAAATTTCAAAGTAATTACAAGAATCGACAATCTCATCGGAGCAAAAATGGGTGAAAGGAGAAATAGAATCGGGAAACAAAAGAACACACTAGAAATGGCTCAAAGGCTGAGTCAAAAAACTAAATTTACTACAGAGGAGGTACAGGCGGTTTTATAGCTGCGATTCATATCATATCAAACGAAAGCCTTGAACAAATATCATAGCATGACTCTTCCGATTATATCATTGTTTGTCTGCTTTACAGTGCAGATCATTGCTAACGATGTACCAAAGAATAGCAGCACAAGGAAAGGTCGATCGCCTCAGGTTTCGTGAAATCCTCCATACAACTTTTGACATAACCGACGATGTCATGTTAGACAGAGTTTACAGGGTTTTTGACTCAAACAATGATGGAGTTGTAAGCTAAATATATAACGGAAACACTTTTATTTGAAGTAGAAGCTACATCACGTCAATATAATACGAACGTACATTTTTTTCTACCAAAATAGATAGACGAATCAGAATGGGTAGAAGGATTAGGTTTAATTTTACGAGGTACTCCAGATATGCTAATCGACTTCTGCTACACCACCTATGACATAAATGGAGACAAATCTTTGGCTAGAGAAGAATTACATCATTGTATGATTCACAATACTGTAGCTTTCCAAATGTTTTTGAATACGAAATAATTTATGGTATTCCGATTCCATTTCACGTTACAGGTTTGAAAGGTTCTATCTACCCGTTTTCAGGGGTTTTAACTAATGACGAAATTGATGAAGCAGTTAGAGAAATAGTAGAGGTACGTACATACAATATTGTTCTTGACCTTTAAACTACAGATTCCGATGATGATCCATTGCTTAGTACATGTCTTATTTTGATGAATTTTGTTTGCATAGATAGCAATGAAGAAACTCGACGTTGACAAGGTATAAAGCAATAAATACCGGATACCACCGGTGCGCTTTTTTATCGTTTGATTGTAGTTTTAAGTATCTGATTTCACTTGATTTAGGACGGGCAAATTACTGAAATCGATTATGCTAACGCATGTCGTCGAGATCCTCTATTGCTTCAGAGTATTGGCCCGTGTTTACCACCTGCGAAAAATCTTGCAGCCTTTATGGCTCTTTTTACTGAAAACTATAGATCTTATAGTACAGAATGGAGTGGTATGTAACAATTTCGAAGCGTTGACCGTTTAAAGACAAATTCGTTACTATCTTGATAATACCTTTTATTTTATGTTTAGACAACTGGAGAAGTACTT
>JAQIWN010004642.1:0-10922 GCA_034699025.1 Entomobrya cf. arborea Gr-Col-00668 | reverse complement strand
GTACACATTCATTCACAACAAGTTTGTTTTAATACACGAGACACACTCTGTAAATAACTCACAGTTATGCATGTAGACTTCTTGTTTTTCTCTTTTTTAATTTAAATCATTCAATATTTTCCTGTTCTTGGCATAATCATTATTATGCCTTTTTAAAATTTACTATGTATCACTTACTATCAATTAATCAATTTTAGTACAAAGATGATAACGAATAGTAACCGGAGACCCTGCCTTGAATAAATATTTTTTTTAAAGGTAGGTATATAAATAGCAAAGTAGGGAATTGCACAATATATTAACTTAACAAAAAAACTTCTTTTTACTTAATTGGTCAGAGAGATGTACTTTCAATTTAAGCAAAAATTATTTTTTCCAAACTTTCTAATTATTTTTAAAATAAACAAGTTTTCATTCAAAACAGACAAAGCAGCACCGCAAATATTCCATTTTTCTGATTGACTTTATCATGCACCATTTTTTCTTTAGAAACTTTCATATATTCAACTTGTTTAGTTGTGGTGGGGAAGGGAGAGCATACTTTTTTATCATCATACACTATACCATTCAGCACACTCAATCACACACTCACACACGTACTCTTACACACAATTTTTTTTCTCCTTTAAAACCTTTGTATTTCTCTTCTCTATTTACTTTTTTAAAACTTTATATTTAATATTTTTGTATAACTTTAAAGGCAAATTCAACAATTTATTATTTCGTTTAACTTTCTCCCATTTGCCTGTATTTATTTCTCTGTTTCATATCTTCTGCATAAATTTATGTATTCTCTCAGTCCCTCTCTTTTTTTACTTCATTCAAATTATTTCTTTTTTTTACTTTCACCTTTTCACTTTCACTTCACTTTTTCCCCCTTGTCTTTAGTATTTACACTATAATTTTTTTGTAATAATAATCCACCATTTAGTTTATTTTTTAAAAGAATTATTCTACACTCTCTCCTTCTTTCTTTTCACACCACACCACAATTCATATTTTATTTTTTTCCCTAAAGCAGAGTACTTATTTTTTTTCTCTTTATAATATTTTTTTTGCGAAGCCCACAACACACACCATCCACCACCACTGCTGCTTCTCTCTGCTTATTTCTACTACTGCCGTGTAGCCTTCTTATCTCCTGTAACTTTCTATTCTTCTCTTTCTCCCAAACACACATAAAATCTAGCAAAGAGCCTAGCCTACTACGCATACATACTAAAAAATATAATACCAACCCAAACCATATCAGAGTACTTTCCCCATACATTATTTTTACTAGTGATCATCATCGTCATCATCACCACCACCACCACACCATACACATACCATCATATCATCATCATCGTCTTGTCCACCTCCTCCTCCTTCTCTCTCTCTCTCTTTCGTCTTCTTCATGCTTTTACATTCAATTCACAAGAAAAAAAATTGTCCAAGTAAACCCAAGAAAGAGGGAGAGTCTCAACCAAGACCACCACCACCAAAAAGAAAAAAAAACACACTCTCTCTTTCACCAAATTATATTTTTTTTTCTATATCCTTCACAACTTTATATATATGTCTTATATACTAAACCCTTTTGCAGTATTACTTAAAATACATTAGCAGGATAGACAATACAGCATTTACGGGATAGCCAAATATATATATAAGTAAATATAGCGTTCCTTCCCTCCTTTTGCTTTTGCATGATATGCTCTGCTTTTAGTCTAAACGCATGCAATATTTTTTGCCTGCTTTCTCCTAAGACAGCCTTTCTCTAAAAACGGTCGTCGACAGCGCCGTTCCCTTGTAGCTTAGCAGCATAACATAACATAACATCAAGGAATACACCCTTCTCTCTCTCTCTCTCTCTAAAATATTTGCAGGCTTCCAAGCTTCTCTTTTTATTTTTTCTTCTAAAAGGAGTTGTCCAAAGCCAGGCCCTAGTACTTAGGGGAACGTTCATAATATATTACGTAACAATATTATTTTACCTTCAGATTGCTATAATTTCACGCTCTTAAAAACTTTTCTCGCATTTGGAAAAAAATCCCCTTTTTTAATTTTGTTGTGGACGTCGCCCTGATCATGCATTTCATTTATTTTTTTCCACCATCATCGTCACCACTGCCACTGCTTGCATTTCTGACAAACTTTACATATAAAAAATATACATATCTGATACTAATACAGTAGCCTATTTAAACACTCATTGTTATACTCTCTACTTTTTCCCTTTCTTTCATTTTTTTCGTCTAAAGAGGAGAAAAAAGCACAAAGATAATCATTTTCTTCTTCTTTTTTTTCATAAGAGTACACACTGGGCAGTAGCAAAAGGAAGTACTATAAGCAAGCTTCTTACATTATTTCGTTTTTTACACAAGCAAAGCAACCCTTCCAGCTTTTCCTTTAACTTTTCTCTCTCTCTCTCTCTTTTGTGTTTATTTAAAGAAGGAGCGGCACTACCCAAACTAACTCAAGTCAAGTTGAAGTAAGCAAGTCAAGTCCAGTCACTCTAACAATTTTCATTCCACAATTCTCCTTACACAAACATTCATATTATTTTTCCAAATGCATTATTTTTTTTCTCAGCATGTTAACGTAACATATAACCATGTTATATTTCTCCTCTCTCGTTTTCCCTTCCAAAAAAATCTATTTAATAATGGAAATGTCCGTGTGGCATCGCATCATGATGATGTCCTGTCTTGTCGTTGTCGTCGCTCCTGTCATTTGTCTCTATACATTACATACTCATACATATACCCCTAAATGTAAAGAATTTTTTTATTATCTCAACCCTTCCTTTTTTCTACTTGCCAGTCAATCTCTTTTCACAAAATTAAAATGCAAAAATATCCCCAAAAATTCTAATTTCCAAAAGAAACATCGAAAAGTAAATTTTCCCAAATTATACACCAGCCAATAAATTTCATTACTTTGTCATATTTTAACTAGTAATTGGTCAACGTCGATTATCATATTTTTTTCTCGTTTAAGCCATCAAACATCAACATATACATTATATATGGAGATTTACGTATTTTCTTGTCATTTCTTACCAACGTCTAGTCATATACAAATATGTATGTGTAATTTCATGAGAAAAATAAGCGAAATAGGGAAAAAATTAAAGAGAAAGTTTCCTAGATTTTCCCTGCTTTTCCCTTTTTGCCTTCAGTTAGCAGACTGGATGGGTAGAGATATTGTAACGTACAATTCTATTTGTGTGTATGTTTTCGAGAGAGAGAGAAAAGCTCAATGCGGCATTCTCATTCTCTCTACACATTTTGTAGCCCTACAGTCAGGTTTGCCTGCTTTGTATTTTCTCTATATGAGTAAGATGTAAAGGGGAAAAACTTGGTCTGCGCAAAATTTAGGTCAATTTTGCGCCGCTCAATATCGTCTTCATGTAGAAAGAAATCGATTGTTGGTCTGGTTCCGCCGCATACTCCTCCACCACCACCGTCGTCGTGTCGTGTGTGTATACAGCCCACCAGTTGTTCAAAAAAACGACAACTTAAAACATGCTTAAGACTTTCCTAATATTTATATATGGTGGGGATATGAAAAGGCTGTAGTTTTTGTGATGATGGTGGTTTCTTTGGGTTTTCCATTTTTATCTTCAAAACACGGCAAAAGTGGTGGCGGTTGTATCGCATGGCTACTGCACTAACATTTTGGCTTGTTACTCAACTTATCTTACTAACATGCACACTTTAAAAAAAACGAATAATAAGCAAACTAAGCAAAACAGCAAGAAGAAAAAAAAATTGTTAGGGAGAAAAATATAATTGTACTGAGAAACGATATACTTGATATATTTATTGTGTCGCCCACATATATGCACATTTATGTGTGGGCATAAAATAAATTTGACAAAGTAGCGAAAGGAATTTATACAATTCATAATACATTTGTTTAAATTCCAACGGTCAATATTATACGTCACTTACAATTTTAATGCCACTCGGCTTTGGACGCTATTCCAGCTAAAACTTTTAAATTAAAAGACAGACACCGAATTTGATCAAACATAAATCGAGTTGAATACTTGTGTTTTAAAAATATCATTTCATTAGATGCAAAATAGGTATAAATATACTATTATACGAGGTTTTGCTATTTTCTCTGTCTCGCCCTACACGTTACTTTCCCTAGTACTTTTTTTTATAATATACACGCGAACACGTACACCAGTTTGTAGTAACGTAAAAAATGCTCTGGTGTGTGTATTTTGTATGGCTGTGTGTGTAATAAAATGTTGATGCATTCATCCCAAGAACAGGGAACAAAGCACATTACATTCTCGCATTGCTTTCAATGCAGCAGCTGCTCGTGAACAAAGGGAGGGCACACCACAGAACAAAAATCCGTTGAATAAAGCAAGCATGCATGCTTGTTTTTCCCTGCTTGTTATTATTGTTACAGAGCTTACAAGCTTCAAAAAGAGAAGGAACAGCACAAGTTGGAAATGGAAGTTAGCAGCAGTTTGCCGAGAGCCGAAGAAAGTCGCGGGGAGAAGGGGAAAATCCATACGCCTTACAAAAAAATTTACACAATAGACACGCATTGCAATATTTTTAGCACTGGGTACGAAATAATGCACAGCGACATCTATCGGCATTCTTTAAACGTTACAAAATATTAGCTAAGCCTTTCTTAGAAATAGTTCAGCAGAAATTATAAAGGTTACACTGCTTAAACATTTACTTTCTCCGATCGCTTACTTTCTTTTTATATTTCAATGCGAATGTAGCGCCATCTATTGCCAATCCAATCAATTTTATTTAGAAATAAAAAGTCAAGTCAAGTTAAGTCACTTAAAGCTTGTCGAGGAAATGTCTAGGCGGCGTTCAGGAGCTTCACTTTCTCTTTTCCATTATTACGTGCCTAAGTGACGGGAAGAATCTAGACAAAATTGTTCCCACAAGTGCATTTACCTTCGCACTTTTTCTTTGCAACCGAGCAGCTTTTTAGAGCACCTTTTTTCGGGTGTCTTATGTACTTGCGTTTTATTTTTATTTATAATTCATCTTGAGCTTCTTCTCTTGAGTGTCTTTCAGTAAATTGATTTTCTTCTTTTTCAAGCTCCCCTCTTTCCCATGTGCATGCATGACAACTTTTATTACTTTTTTGTTCCCTGCTTTCTTTCTCCATGGAAACAAACTTCTTGAAAATTCATCATGATCCATCCATCTATATTCTCTTGCATGATCGACGACCAAATACACTACCATTATATATTTTTTCTGCTCGATAAAAAGGAAATAAAATGGAAATAAAACACATCCATACTAAACTAACCACACACACACGCCACGCCATACAATCCCACACTAGACATAATACATCAACAGTTCAATTTCTGCACACACACACACCATCATCATCACCACCACTAAAAAAAGCTTATAAAGCTTGTTATGTAAGTTGCGTAAGGGAACATGCCATGTCAATATATTGCGGTTTTCATTCATTTTCCCTTAACCAACCGACCTACCCACCTTACTATCAAACCCACACGCCTATACGATACATAACTCATTCGTTCTCTACTCTAGTTTATTTGAAGTGTAGTATTTTTATACCAATTTACTTTCATAATAAATCATTTTAAAAGGATATTAATATCAAATGAATGGTAAATACATATACACACATACGATTCGTTCCAAAGTATATCGTCAATAAATTTCCAGACGTTCAAAAATACCAGGTTACCCCAAAAGATTTCAAAAAATACTACTTCTGAAGCAAATATTATTTAAGTTTCGGATAACTAACCCGTAGCCATTCGAAGATTTTCCATCCCCGTTTTCTTTTTGTCATCATCATTGAAACTGATTTATGCATGCGTTCATTTATTTCAATCCATATTTGACAAACAAATACGCCTACTTTATATCTAAAAATTACACAATTCGTACGTTCGTTCCAACTAGTGTGGTTTATGGGCTTGATCAAGAGAAAATCCCCTAGTCTACCTCTGCACTGTACTACTGCGATTGTGAAATAATACTATAGTACATGAATAATTACTGCATAGAAACTTGTATTGATTGCATGAGCTTTTGAGGATTGACCCCCGTAATTATTATATACAAACACATCTAACAGAAGTAAGTAATGAACTGAGTATCCATAAATGTCAATAGAATATGAATTAGCTCCTTTTGCAAACCTTGTATGGAATAATTTGTCATTTGGATTTAGTAAAACTTGAACGTTGACAAATAAAATTGCTCCATGAAACCAAATTTCTTTTTCAAGTTTCAACGCCACACAAAATTTATGGAAAATCTACATAAATGCACATTATGCAAAACTATGATATTTATAGAGAGTAATATAAACAATTTTCACTTACATAATATCACCCAATTTAAGTCGATTTTGGACCAAAGCACAGCTTTTATGGTCAGAAATGGTAACCGCCCTTCGTCGCCCGCGACGTATAGGTCCACCCCCAGAACCCCCAGCCCCTCCACTAGCACTCCCATTAGTTTGCTGACTACTTGACATTCTCCGTAACACATTTTCCAAGCGTCTTGTTCTAATTTCTAGTTCATCTTCATCTTCCAATGCTCCCCCACCCGCGCTAAAACTACCCCTTCCACTACGAGGACTAGGAGTTGCCAAAGTAACACTAGGCCTTTGACTATCCTGCCGTCGACTTCTATAACTGATGGAAAATCTTTCCAAAATTTGCTGAGTTTCGGGAAGATGACCAGCGCCATCATCCCCATCTTCATCCCTATCACAATCCCTTTCATCTTGGTCCTCAGGGTCGTCCCTTTCAGATGTCGATCTTTCCACAGTGACAACCTCATGAATGCGCTCTTCACTGCTTTCCCCATCCTCCTCTCCGATTATCGACATCTTCATCATCTTTCTGGTTGCTATGGTGGCAACTAGAAATACTAACTTTTCTTCTGCTTCTACTAGTCAAGCTAGAGAGTCTAACTGGTCCCATGACAACCAAAACCCTTTCACTACACAAAAGCAGCAAAATTTTCCGGTAAGGTACGTCGTAATCTCATATTTTTTTTGCAAAGGTTTTTAGCTTCTTTTTCTGGGAAATTTAAAGTGATGCGGACGTATTTACACTTGCCAGTCAATTGAACTTCCGATATCTGATCTGATCTTTACATTTTATCCAGTTGAACCTGTTGACATATAGAAAGAAAAAAAACACTTGTTACATAAAAAATGTCTAAAAAGCTTTTAACGATTTAGGTTTCTCAATGTTTATTTGGGAGGTTGTTTAAAAGCTTTTTGTTTTCAAGTGTTCTTATAAATTGTATTTTGATTTCAATCATAATTGTGTTTATAATGTGGACAAATGGGATTGAAAGGATATTATAGGGTTGGGTATGATAATGCTTTATGATGAACTTTAAGATGTTGAATCTAAGAAACGTAAAGTTTCGTAACGTTTATTTCGTAAAGTGTATTATAATTGTGTTTTAGATATCGATTGTAGTGACTACGATATTACCAAAAAAATATCTTAAATCTTTATGAAACAAAGATATTTCCTGTAGGCATTTAAAACTTTATGTAAAAGGGTTAAATAACAAATGGTTTATATTTCCGATACATTAAAAAATGGACATTATATGTATGAAAAGGCCACACGGCTGCCAAAAATATTAGGCCCTTTTTGGCCATTTTGAGATACAAAAGATGTGCTGAGTAGTTGACCAGTCAAAATATGTACTAAACGCATGAAATTTTGAATTTTTATAGCTTAGCATAAATGCTCAAAACGTCGTAAAACTTGAACGAATTTAAGTAAACTTAAGATTCCAACCAAACAACTAAATCTTTCATGTAAGATTAGTACTGACATATTTTAATTTAATATTATTGTATATTTAAAACAAAAAATATACTGTTTAGATGTAAAATATTCAATCTTAAAAACTGTTTAAATATTTAATTGTTTACCATCATTTCTTTGCTTTCACAAAACATTCTCACAGATGTAAAGCGATTGTGTTACGTACTAAGCAACGTACTATCTCATAGATTGATTACCTTTTCCAAGAAACTAAATTTGTATTTTGTCATTTTCACTTAAAGTGTTTACGATTGCTTATGTGAAAGTAAAGTTAATAATCTTTTATGAATATATTTTGGCTTTTTAGCTTATTTGCAGTGAATTTACTGTTTCCCCACGAAATAGTATCAATATCATATTTATAAGTTATAATGGCTTCATTTCATCCGTACGCTACGTCACACAAAAAAATGTTTACGTTCATAGGCTTAAATAACCTTATGAAAAACTATTTAAGAACATATAAAAACAAACGAGAACTCAAATTCGTCAATTTGCAGCCTTTGTTCGTAAAAAATGTACAGCCCCTTTTAGAACACTGTTGCATTCGTGTTCTTTGTTTATATTGAAGATGATCATCAATAATTGTATGTATACTTTTCTTATTTTTTCTTGTAAGTCTCTTTTCCTTTCTCCTGTAAAAAGAGAAGATGATAGATGAGCAGTTCCGAAAATTGACAAGACAAACGATTTCAGGATCACTCACATCAAGTTAGCCCAAAAACAAACAAATAACGGCTGCAAGTCGTGTGCAATATACTTAAAACGCCATATAAAACATTCTTCGTAAATAAAACACTTGAATATGGAAGCGCGTTTATTATTTGGTGACTTAGAATACCCATTGCATCTTAAAAATTTACCGCTACACTAACTTCGATCACTACAAAAATAATAACAGGTGTAAAGAATATACCAAGTTGCATGATATTTCCATGCAGCTTAATTATCTATCAAAGGTAAATTTAATAGAGAACAAAAACAAGTGGACCTTATTGGAAACAAAAAATATACACATCTTCAACAAATACTCATGTTTGATTTTCCTACTGAAGCATTAATTCGTTTGATTGAATGGAAGTTGTAGACATCTTAACTAAGTCAATCTATGGTATAAGGTCCCAATTAGTATTTACCTATGCATCCAAAAAAAAGGCTGGTAGAATGATAACGACGAACAACAAATTTATATATACGCGTTTGTGTGTGCGTGTGTGGTTGTGTGAAACACGACTACTCACTTAACGCAAAAAAACAGGTAGCAAGAGAAATAGTGACTTAAAGTGATGATGCTGATGACGACAATGATGGTCGGAAAAACAGAAAAGGGAAGGACTTGTGAGTAGTGAGCTAGAGCGACAAGTATTTTTTTTCTGGAAAAAAGACAAGTCCATTTATTCGCATGGTTGGTTTTTTTAGTTGAGAGAAAAATGGGTATAAAATAAAAGAAAAAGTTGGAGCGAGAGAGCAGAGTTGAGAGTAGGGTTAAGTGCGAGTGAGAGTCAGACTGATTGACAAGTTGTAGGAGTTGAAATAGGGAGAAAAGGGAAAAACATATTGTACGAAATTAATACCACAATAACCTTGTGGGATGTGTAGAGAAACAGCAACAAGCGTATATTTTCTATAACTGCTTGTTCCTTGCAAAGTTATATTTTTAGAATGTCCATGAGAGCATAGATGCTCTTTAAATACCTTTTTCAAATTTTGAAAATGAGTTTTACATCGAACATCGAATATTACAGTTTACTGAACTTAAAATGTTAGATGTATTTTTCTATTGTATTTTGAGCACATGATTCTCTGGATGCTGATTACATTTAAATGAAAAATTTACCACTAGTCTGAGTACTTAATTATCTTTCATTTATTCCTGATTCGTGACGTTAACATAGGTTGTTTCGTAACATCTTTGCTTAGATTATTATGCTGAAAATACCATTTTGGGCCTTAATCAAATCGTTAACTTGCTTGTACAAAAAGACGTAAAAGGAAACCTGACCGTGTTATGTTCTAGTAATATATTTTAAGCCTGTATTTTATAAGATGCATACAAACGAGAAACGAAATCCTACGTGTTTGCTTTTTGCAAGTGTTAAAACTTAGCTAGTAGTGATACCTGAACTGTCACAAAAGCTTCCTTTTCATTTCAAAATTCTTTATATCCTTCACTTTTAATTCACATTTCACCGACATTGCTTTGCAGCATATACAAGTAGAAAGGAAATTTTTTATGACATAATAACTCAGAAAAGTACACTTATTACACACGAATTATTTCATCCCACTAGAAAGTGAAAGAAAGTGAAGGAAAGTTTCTTAATTTTGATACCTCTGGTGAAAGTATGATGAAATATGCAAGAGTTAGCATCATTTCAAAACTACTGCAAATATCTTACATTACTCGTCATCTGAGAATGTGTAGATTCATATATACATCGATTTTGTACTAGACCCTTATACTATATATGTAGCTTATTGTTTGACTGATGAATGTATTCTTGTTTGTAAAGCATGATGAGTGAATAGTTTCTGTTAATCTTCTGTTCTATGTTGCCAACCTGGATGACGTCTGCATATAAAATTTTGTTTCAACTGTCATTCAAATTGTCTATGACTTAATGCACTTCCTTGTTTTGCAAATAGTGACTTTCTTTGCAAAATGCACCGAAGCTCTAACCCTAATGCATTATGCTTTGAAGAGCAAACAAAACTAGATGATTATGAGAAAGTTCACTTACGTTAGTGTATTTCTCTGTTATTTGAAAGTCATGAGAAGAATACGTTAAAGCATGAATCTATGAAAACATTAACTATTAACTGTATGAAAAGACAGTAATACTAACAAGCAGCTACATACCTGTAAGCTTTGACGTCGTGGCATGTATTTTACAAGTGTTCGTCAAATAATGTCGAATACAACCCACTAAACAAACCAAAACAGCGAATATTTTATACGAATATTTTGCATCCTTAATTTTCTGGCAAAATAAAAGTATGCAGATATAAGCTCATAATCTTTCCATGCCACAGTTATACTTAAACTTGTCTTAAAATAAGAGCGCCCAACGAGTCTGTTTAAGGAATGCCTTGT
>JAQIWN010004641.1:0-10923 GCA_034699025.1 Entomobrya cf. arborea Gr-Col-00668 | reverse complement strand
ACACTTCACACTGTCATCATGATGTTTGTATTTAGAAACTAGTCTTTTAATTAAAATGAACCGTTTTTGGAAACAAAAGAAAAATTACATAAATATTAACCGTATTTTCAGTAGGCTATTTCTAATTATCTGCCGCGCCATGTTGTAAGTTGTGTGGAAGAAGGTACTCAATAGAAAGTATTTAAACTCGTTTTTAAGGCATTAGTACTTTAATACTTGGTTCGGAAAATATTTGTAGTTTATTTGAATTTACCATTATGTTGGTCAACTATTTTTATTCTACGTATTGTAAAGTTCAGAAAGGAACTAAAAATACTAAGGCAGTGAAGCTTTTACTTGCTTGACTTAATGTGGAGTTCCATTTTCTATCCAAACTAAATGTAGAGTTAAAATTCAGGGGATGTTAAATTCTGTAATTAAACTAATTGACCATCATATTCATAATCGAACTTTATAACATAAGCAAATGATATAGCATAAACTTTTAATTAAACTAACCAACAACTTTTTCTTACTAATTTCAGTAATTTCTCTTTTTAATAATTGTATCTCATCTCATCAGTAGCTTTTCCTTCTAGCTAATTTTCAGCAATAATTAGACCAACGGCAAAAACTACAGAACCTTAAAACTAATGCTAGTGTTTGTATAGCTAATTTACCGTTACTAATGCTGTATATAAAGTCAGACAGACTTGAAGAATGTCATTGTAATTAAAGTAGAACAAGAACATGAGGACACTGTACTGTAATGATAATGTTCATGGCGTTAGGCATACATACACTGACTGATGCTGATAATTAGGCTATTTGAATGTGAGAGCAACGAAATTAAAGGAAATGAATAGTCAGTGGCGAAGCTGCTTAAATGACTTGTATTATTAGCACATCATCATGCAACATCACGATCATGTTCCACCGCCAACGCTGCAATTGTCAATGTATATCAAATTTTTTCCATCATTAAAACGTACAAATTCATATTATTCTCAACATCACTCAGCATCACAATCAGTAGATTCTTCTTTTCATGCATTCATTTACATTATGAACACTGAACAAACAGTGACAATGAATGCCATAGTCAAGTTACCGTCGGTGGGCGTGTAGCCATGTTTTACCGCAAACATGACTGTTTATAGTATAATGAAAATTAGTGCTTTATACACAAAGCGACACGTTAGACCATTAGCAGCGCATCTCTAAATTAGAGCATGTTCTTCTCTAAAATTGCAGGATGATGGTTTTGAATGAGTAACTAATTGCACTCGATGATAGAATGAATACTTTTCAAAAAGACTAATTTAGCACAAAAAGTAAGGCTAGAGTAAATTAAAATTACTCTACATTTTGCAACTGATGCCTAGGACTAAAATTCATTGTTCTTTTATAATTTTTTTTTGTTTTGGTTTTCTGATAGGGTGAAGGGTTTTGGGATCAGGCTACTAGAATGCGTGCAGTTTACCATTTCACTGATTGTGAGAAGTCGCAATTGCAGCTCAATGTGTTTGTTTGCCTTGTATTATACTTTGATGATACAAATAATAGTTTGTTAAAATTTCCTTTTCCTCTATTGCCACACTTTTCTTGGAACCTTTGATGAACCTGAAAACGACGAGTCTGTTCTGTTCATCCAACCAACCGACATAACAACCAGTCCAACCGGATGTATCTGTCCATCATACCCAAACACAAAAAGATACACACGGACGGCGGAGGGATGATGACTGGTCACAGTATGGGCAATATCTAGTAGCAATCATGATCATGATCCCTTCCTACAAACCTTAGCTTAAGTCCCATCTTCACCATGATTTGCTCCCATTATTAGCACAATTTGCTGGGACTAATTGCATACTTTTATTTTGTTTACTTGTCCATCACATGAACAAACTTGTGTAACATTTTGCTTCCTCAATAATGTAGCAGAACTGCCGCCAAGCAATTTCATGTTTCTTTTCAAGTTTTATCCCCGTTGTCTACCCAAATTAAATTCACAAGATAAGGTTTGAATCGGCATATTGTTGAAGAAAATTATAGATGAAAGGATAGGTGCCAAAATATTGTGCATCCGCTTACATGCTCGGTAAGTATCGCCCTGCTACCTAAAATACAACTTTTAGTCTTTGTGTTTAGCCTAATGGTGTAATGTTTAGCCAAAAATTATGGCAGTATTTTTGGACAATTACGTGCATGAAGGGAAGTAGTATTTACCTGTGTTCCGTTTGAGTAGTAATGTAATGTGCGTTACTAACTTTACTACTTTCAAGATGCTATGATATCGGGGCGCTCGTTTTTTACAAATTGTATCTAATGAACTCATAAAAAGGAAAGAGCAACATGAACGATTTACAGGGTACGGAAATGATTCCAATTTGTATTTACCAAGTCAAAAAAAGAGCACTGTAAAGGTAATAGAGTACTAATCTTACATCGCAATCGCACAACGGACATTGAGCCAAGCCATAAGAACCATTCACTAATATCAACTATCAACTACTTAAATTAGCCTCTCTAGTCTGCCCTCAGCAGTTAATTGTATCTATTGACTATCCTTTGTTTGTACATTTTGTATAAAACGAAAGACAAACTTTTGTGATTTTAGCTCAATTATTACTATTACCAAAGTCAAACAACTGAAGTACTATATTTTGAAAATTTAAAAATGTATCTTTATGTCAAAACTGGCAAAGTACCTATGTATCTCATCTAAATGGTTGAGCTTTACGAAGAAAGCCGCGAGAAGTTTTAGCAGTTTGATGCTAGACTTCTAATTAGCTGACTTGATTTTGACAACTCGAACACGACTCGGGATGCTTTAGGTTATTCAACCAGAAGTACCCCGTAATTTAGTATAATTTGATATTATTAGAATAAAGCATGAAATTTTATTTACCAAATGTATTCATAATTTCCATTTGTGATTGAATTATTTCTACAGTGTAGTTAATTAAAAGCATGTATTTATATAGAATACAGAAAATTAGTTTCAAATTTTTCTTCATAACTGCTTCAGCTGTTGATATTCAATTAATGCAGAAGAAAGGTGAACTTAGTAATAAAAAATAATGAAAATTACAGTTTCAAAAATTCCATGCTCAATGTTGTTTCATTAGTTTTTTTTCTGTTCCGTCATATTTTTTCATTAGATAGTTTGTTTGCTGGTTTTGTTGACTTTTATTTCTTATGAATTTCCCAATTTAAACTTTGCTATATAATTATTTTGGCAACGATTTGAATATATGATTGCAATCAAGTATGCAAACAAATACGTACGTACAGAGCAATTACAATGATTCTGGCAAATAGAATAACAGAATAATATTTTATGCAGCAAATCAACTAATTTGGCAATAAGTCCATATCCCTACCGTTATTAGATGTACTTTATATTGTTTATATTATTTTCAAGTGCAACCGGGCGGTGCAAAGTTAAAGTAAAATACGTAATTTGAAACGGTATAGACACATATAACATGGATGACATACAAAAATCGTTCCCCTCTTCGTTTTTTTCTTTTTCTACGTCAAATTATTGAATACAATACATTTTTTTCTTATATCGTGCTTTAAAGAACATGACATCATTACGCAGAATATTATGACGGGACTTGACAGGAAATGATAACAAAGTTGATAATGACAGCGTAAGAAAACATGAAACTCCGCCTATTGTTGAAAAATAAACGAACAACTGAACCATTAGGCATTTCTTGTTTCCAAAACTCTAAACTTGTGAATCACAAGTTGTGATGATGGACATATCCAGCCTTTCCCAGATACAAAATCGACATCACTTGTTACAAACTTGGTTAAATGGTTAGTCTTCTCTTTGTCTCCTCAATTTCGTTTTGACTCTTCTTCATGTTCATAGTATTATGCTTGATTGTAGGGATGTGGATGTCGCTTTGGCAGGTTGCTCATACTCATCTTGTTTGACATGTTGTTTTCTTGTAAATTGGATTTGCTTGGGTGAGCAAAGTCAGAAATCAGAAAAGGATACAAATAAAAGATGTTTTTGGGAATAATGATAGCAATGGGAATATAAATTGGTGTGTCGGGAGTCGAGGGTCAATAAAGTTATCGTATATCTTATTGTGTATTTGTATGAAAGTTTTCAAATATTTTTACAAAAATCATTAGGCGCAAACAGAAATCACAGTTCTATAGCTATTTATCGATAGTGCGATGCGGTCATGTTTTTGGCATAAAGTGATACTTTTATTGTCACTTTTATCTTTTGCGACATAATATACGTGAAAGACTCCAGCTTAATTTTTGGAGTAAAGGGGCCGACATGTCATGATAACATATTTTATCTGATGATTTAGAATTTTTGTCTTGTGATGAAATTAAAGCCACAGTATCAATATCGTCGTTTAGAGCACAACAACTTGGAATTATATAGTAAAAATGTCACCAGCATCACATCAAAAATTATGCTACATAAAACATATATTTTACCGATGATGATGATGACTATGATTATTCTTGGGAAAAAAAACCGTGCACCACTGAAAATATTTTTGCTTTTATAATGCTGGTCATTTGACTCCAATAGCATCAAAATCAAGATCAAGTATGCATAAACACAAAATTTTCGAAAAAAAATCATGGAAACAATTTATTTACGCATGCATTGTTTACCCATGCGACAATTGCGACGCATGTTTTTCGTGATGATGATGGGCATGCCATGCCAAGTTTTTGGAACTAGTCTCCTGTCAAATGTGGGATGTGAGTTTAACTTCGAAATCTTGTATTGTTTTGATAATTTCAAGTGAATACATTGAAGAAAAATGGCCTTCAATCGCATATTGGGAAGACTTCAAGATTCAAAAAATGTGATTAATTTACTGTTTATTTTAACTTTGTATGTATCTTTCAATGGGCAAGTGGACGCATCCAGCAAATCGGTAGCTTTACGAAGAGCGCAGGCTCGCCAGCTTGATGATGATAAAGATTACATTCGTCAAGTTCCTCTTTGTGTTGATGATTCAAATCTAAACCCGATAGAAGAAGGACTTCACAATTGGGTTCCGATATTCCATTTTTACAGGCATAATACCTACATACCTGTTTCCAATGGGAAAACAAGTCCAACTGGAATGATAACAAGGGTAAGGGGCATATTTTTTAATTTATGAATTTTCAAAGTATGCCAATAGACATTTGTGTTAAGCTATTTCTTGTTTTTCAGATGGACTTGAATGCGATAAGCGTCGACGATACGGACAGTGGATACAATGGTGTGCTGAAAAACTGGGTACATTTTGAAATTGAATCATCAGTACCACTAGAAGGGCTTTATGTCCAATCGATCGGGTATGTAGCACATGCAAATACATGCATTATGCATTACAACAAAGAACCTTATATTAACATCAAACATTACTGGAATTGTAACACCTTAAATGATAATTAAACCCCTGATCTTAATAGTGCACCTTGGGGTATACCTTTTGGGGAGTTTACAACCGACTTCGATTGCGGTGATTGTGGCTTGAAAACCAGCAGTCTTCTGAATGCTACTCACTTAATCCCATGTTTACATCGATCAGCGCTGTCATATGAAGTAAGCTAACAAGTTTTTAAAGTTTCTATTCCAATTATTTGACATACTATGTAATAATTGTGTTTGTTTTTTCATTCCCCCAATCCAACAGCATCCTAATGTATTTACAATAGGTGGTCATGAAGAAACACTTTTTAGACCAAAATTATTTTTCAAAAATTCTCACTTTAACTTCAGATATACGCAATATCCAGGAGTCGATTTTACCTACGCTCAATTCTTGTAAGGCTTCTTATTCGGTGCAAAATGTTATTTTTTGCTATTTAGGATTTATCATAACTTATATACCTGATCGGAATCTTACAGAGTAATTGCCGTGAGAAATTTCGCTGCAAATTATTCCCGATTTGAAACGTTCTACACTCAAATCTACAAATTAGATGTGCAGGACAATGTTGGTGGGGCTTTTTACCCATTTTACTACGGTTGGCGAACTGAAGAAATCAAATGTCACTCAACAGCTCTGAACAATGATTGGACAGAATTCCCAGGAGCAGATGCATTGGTTAAAATACGATACAACCGGGCATTCGACTACTGTGTTAGGAAAAAGCTCAGCCTGGAATGGTTAACTTGTCCACCAGGCCCGATCCAAATGGCTGCAGCAGATGTACCGTTGACTTTACAGGAGTGGCTCGATTTGAGAGAGAAATATAGTATGAAGTCCCAATCCAATAACGCGCAGTATAATACGTCTTTTGGTCCAGATGGACAGTTTTGCAATGACAGCGGCACTTGGGAGTGAGTGCACATTTGATTGTTGTAAAAATATTGTTGTGTGGATTTGATTGAGTAATGTAGAACGTAAACATTTTGTCCCGTCTTTTTAGGTGGACCGATGGGGCGGCTAATTGGACCATTCCAGTAGAGTTGGTGGTGATTTATGAAAATGGCTCTCTTATGTTAAATGAATCAACAGAAGCCGATAAAAAAGGCGAACACACAATTTCAGTCATTTGTGTATCTTCAAATGATCAAGCTTGTCAGCAATTTTTATCAGGACTTAGTTTTTTACCGTGTAACCTAAACCCTGATTACCACAAGTCGTTGTGTCATATCGAGCAACGACTTCCGGATCCATTTTTTGGTAAACTGAATAATGGAACTGGAGACTATGGCATAGATGAAAGTCGTTGGAACGAGCTGACTTTCACAGAGCAAGTTCAAGTCCAAGCTATTAATTGGGGCAAGGTAACTTCATACGAATGTAAAAACGTCAAGTTCCAGCTCCATTTTAACAGTTTTGTTGATAATATGGTAACTGTTTTCAAACATTAGAAACAAATTTTTGGTGTTCATGCGAAATTGATGATATTTGCATGGACAGTGGGTTGGAATGTCGTGTGTTTTAGTGCCCGATTCCTCAAGGAATATTCCGTGATCGAAAAAAAATCATCGTACTTTGGAATTGGTGCTTGGCTTTGGGTGCTTTAAAATATACATGAACATTATGAACAACTAATTACTATGTGCAATTCCTTTGTCATAACTGGTATGAATGATTTTATACTGTTTTTGTATAATTTTCAAATACAGCATCATATTATATGGACGTACATTACTGTTGCGGCGATGCTTTCTGGATTGTACCTTATTGGAAATCAGAACGCAGCTGAATGGATGAACAAATCCTCGAATCTGTATGACCTGTGCAACTTGCATAGGCACAGGAATGAAACAGATAGATGTTTGAACTCAACTGCTCATAGATTTCTGGGAGGAATTGCTGCAGTCTTATTTATGCTCGGATATGTGTCTGGATGGGGTCGTCCGAATGCCCCAATGTTACGTCTTCTAGCTGTTGTCTATCATTGTGGAATGGCATATTTTGGGAAGATATTTTACTGTACGATTCTTCGACTTGTTTTTTTTAAACCCAACCCGGGATACATAGATATATTCATAAAGTGGTGTTTTTATTGTTGATTTTATACAGACATAGTAATGCTGTTGGCTTATTTCCAGGAGTCCATCGGATTAAAAACCTATATGACAGTTATCATTATAGATTTTGCGTCATTTATGTTGTTCATTGTAGCCACTGCAGGCAATTGTCTACTTGACAGGAAATTTCCTCAAAGTGATCCCGACCCAACCCAGGTTGTCTTGAAAAGGCAATATTTTCCGGTTCCTGAAGCCATCAGTACAGTTGAGATGTCCACCAAATTAAGAAAGATACTGCATTTCACAGTTCTACCTATTTATATAGTAGTACAAGTTCTTTGTTTCATATTGATAGTGTCTTCATTTTAAAGTATCAACGCTATTTTTACAAGGATGGTCGGTCGGTGGGTGTTCAGTGATACAAATTCATAAGAACAATATATATTTAGGCGATAATTTATGCAAATGTGTAAAATGTACAATAATAATGATAGTAATATGGAATGTGTATTTATACTTTGGTTTAAAGGAATAAAAAATTAAGAAACAAGATTTTTCTCTTCCATTTTGTTTGACAAAAATTATTTTCCTCTGATTATAAAAATATTCATATTTTTTTATAAACCATACTTAATGATCTTCCATCCAACAGTTTTTTGCACTTTTTAGGCTGGCATTCGCTTCGTGTAAGTGTAAGTGATGTATATTTTCTTATGTGTATATTTATACTAATGACACTGGTACGTTCATTTGGTTGTCAATGTTATTTGAATGCATAACTCTTCGAGCGCTTAAATATTAGACATTCTTTCTGACACCCATTTGAAGGATTCCTTCTGATTTAAAAGACCACACAACGACTAAAATCTAAACGACGGTCGAAAAGCGGAGACAGTTTTAGGGTGTTTTGTATTGACAGTAAACATTGATAAAAGTCACAACACAACAAGAAAGCAACCGAACATTTACACAATCATGACTTGCGTGTATAAATGAACGTTATATAATAGGGAAAATGGCAACAGGTAACAATGTGAATGATGCATTATTAGGGTCATTATGTGTATACTACTAGTGCGATTAGAGAAAATGATCTTCAGTTATTTACAAGCTCTGCATGTGGTAGAGAGTTTACGTTCTATACAAGGTGCTTGGTGATTGTGTGCGGTGCAAGATTGTGGTTAAAATGTATTAGTTCCTTGGCTAGATATCCATATGCATTGTACGGTAAGCCTAAATGATACCAACAGAGCCAAGATCAAAGATAAGGGAACCTTTGTCCATGTCCTACGATGACTTGACGCCGCGACCGACTCCGACTAGTGAAGGCTACCTTATAATGTTACCTTTAGAGTTTTAGAGTGATATTGAAATAATAGCTCAGTGAATGTTTTAAAATACTAAAATAGTAAAGCTTTATATGTGAATTTTGAAATTGCTATCCCAATCTCAATATTATAAGAGTAAAACCTATTACAAATTTCGTAAATTGAATTTCATTGTCCCTTGCATAAGCTGAGATTGTAGATAATTTCTGGTGTATGCTCAATACACTCACTACTATTCACTTGTTTACATAACCAAAAAAATCGTCGAAGAGATGACGAGAAGAATGAGGTGTAGGTGTATTATGTGTATCAGCAGGTGACAAAAAGGTCCTGGTCCCACGCAAGAAGGTTACTACAAAAATGTTGATTTATTGACAAGATCGTGGTTTTTTCCTGATGTGATTTTGCTGTGAGCGTGCATTATGTATTAGTAAAGTAATAATGTGTTGTTATATGTCGGTCAATCTTGTAAAAGGCTTACATAGTGGTAAAAGGGCACTTTCTCAGAAGAAAAATGGTCCAATGCCTTTTTCTTTCGGTCGCATGGTATTTACGATACGACACTGCATGAAGTCACCATTAAATCATTATTACGCATTGTTATCCTGAAAAGGACCTTAAGGTAAACAAACTACCTGAGTCACAAAGAGTCACTCAGTCATGTTACCTATATTCTTTTTAGCATACAATACACATTACAGAGCTATTTTACGTTACATTTTGGTAATGGGACTTTGTTTTGGTTTGCGTACTGCAAGGAGCCGTCGTGTTGGGTGCAAGAAGGGCGCAATAAGTCACGTCATTCATAAAAATTTGTCTCGCAACAAAAAAGAAAGAAAATACTTTCTTTTATCTTTACCTGAGTTTATTACCTCGTTATTGGAAGAATTATTGTACACAATAAATAAGTAAATGGTTTTACACACACAAATAAAAGAATAATCCTTATTACTATCATAATTTCATCATTAGACATACTAACCGATTTTATTCAGGTATATTGTGCATTTCCTTTGCTGAAAAAATTATATTTCCTTTTCTGGGAAAATATATGTAGTTTTATTGGGATTTAAAGGGAGTAAAAACTTTCCATCCGTGGGAGCCGGGCTGAAATGATCGTTGTCACCATCCATGATGATGGTCAAGAGATTTACGGTGTCATTATGCTTGCATTTCACTTCACTGCAGGGAATTATTATCATCATCATGAGACTATGACATCGGCGTCACCGTCCAATGTTCGGTAAATGAATACAGTAGTTTAGTATTATTGCCGGTGGAATTGTTAGTTGTGGGCAATAATAAACCATGATTACAATCATTTACCACCATGCTACTCACCAATGATGTATTATGATCTTCATGTCGTTTGTGTTTGTTAGTAACAAAGAAGTGCATTCCTGTTTCACCGAAGTTTGATTTTCTTTTGTGGGTTAAACTAACTCAGGATATCATTGGAAAGGTTTGCAATGTCATCTACACGACATACAAGTTGCGTCACTTCAAACGGTGTAGAAATTCATGGTGGTCATACTCTCTAGGTTGTAAATTCATGGCATATTTACCACAGACAGGTAAGAAGTTCCATAAATATTATTGTAAGCCTTTGTTCTACTAATGATTTTTTGTGGACAGCGGAATTGGATACAATTCAGGTACATAGTTTTTAGATTGTGGGAAACTAGGTTATAAAGTATGGTGACAAAATACTATAAAGATAACTATAATTCAAGCCATATAATATTATTTATATTCATCATAAATATGTGTGATGCTTTAATTGCAATTACAGTAGATTGACAACGATATTCCCACGATCTAATTTTTTAAACTTAGCTTAAAATTATGTTGTTGAATTTTAACGTAAAGTTATGATTCAAAGAAATAATTTACTCCATTTTTTGGAATAAAAATTAGTTTATGCACTCAAACATTAATGATTAAATATAACTTAATTACTTTTAGTTGACTTCATACGCATTTGTGGAAATGATAAAACGTTTTCAACTTGCTTTCGAATTTCATGTTCTTCGAAACATTTAATTTGAATAATTTAAAAAAGAATTTAATAAAACAAAGTCTGCTCCATTTCGATTTTTATGTACCATTGTTCGACACATTTGACAGTCCTCTGTGCCC
>JAQIWN010004640.1:0-10923 GCA_034699025.1 Entomobrya cf. arborea Gr-Col-00668 | reverse complement strand
AGTTAAATAAAGATACAATACAGGAATATTAAGTTTGTTTCTTATCCAAAGATCTTCGAGCCCTCTTTCGTCTTTTATTGCTCCGAATTAAGGTATGAACTGTCGCTTTAAATGCTATAAAACTGGTCTTCCATTAACAATTTCCAAGATTATTTCTGTTCTGACACACGAAAGCATTTTAAAACATCATTTTACACTAACAAAAGTATTTACTCCACTGATTTTTACTGTCGTCAAGTCTAAAATTGAAATCATCTTTCACAAAAATAATCGTTTAACACGATCACTAGACTATTTAGCTTACATATGTATTTTATTTTTTGTTTTCCATTCCATTTATTTCACTTCAGTACATTTATCCATTTGGCTGCTTACCTTTTCTTCTGTTCTGGACTTGCTTACCTGATCTTGCTTTCTCATTCTGAGAGCAGAGCAACGTGAGAGCTTATCTTTCTCGTTCAAAATGCAGCTCACGAAGAATTTCTTCCCTTCACAAGCCATGCCAAGAAAAAAAGCTAAGAGACAAGCCAAATAGAAAAAGAACAAGACACAAGAATACAACCACTGAGCAGAACAGAGGATCCAATAATAAAATGTGCAAAAAGTAGAAAGCAGGCAGGTAGAAAGATAACAAGTTTGGTCTGCTCTCTGGCAATTCGATGATATAACATTTTTGTTTGCAGAGCTTTCTCTTTTCTGTTTGGTGGTGGGGAAAAGTGAAAGGAACGATGGAAAAAAGGCTTTTGTAGCTGTTTATCTAAACAGTACGTGGATGCTTTTCTATTTCTTGTGTACACTCCGAATTATTGCAATCCAAATAAACGTGCGTTTTCCCACAAAAATAGATTATATTTTTCCTAAAAAATAATTTTGTAAAATCTACTGCGTAATTTTTACAAAAAAATAGTTGGTCCAACTACTTATCAAGAGTTTATTGAAATTTCATATTATTTCTACCTAAAAAAACACAGACCATTATCCAAAAAACCCAAAAAATCACTACTCCCTTTTTGTATTCTCATTTCGTCCTTCCTGCCTAAAAAAGGAGAAAGCCATGCGGAATGAATATAGACACGCTCTTAGCTTTTCTTTCTCTTTTCGCTGTCTCTCTTCAAAATGCATTATGTTAGCTCACCTTTTACATCATTTTGTAAAGAGCACACATGCTGCGTTGCGCTTGCTGATGATAGTTTACTTATATCAATTGTGCAAAAAGCCAATAATACAAGAAAGTTATATATATATAGCTTGTAAGCTACATTCTAAATGCATAAATTTTGCAAACGAAAAGGACACTGAAACTGAAGCAGGTGAACTTTCACCTTTACTTCGAGATAATATTCGATTTTCCTTTCAAAGCAGACCAGTAAGCAAACCAAGGGAGCAGAACAAATCATTCTACGTGCTTAAATTAAACGTGCCTACAGTAAAGCATGCATATAGCAAACCAGTGCAGTATAGAAAAATCTCTGGCATATGTTACCTGTAATCCCATTCTGTTATAAAAATGTGCGAAAAAATTTTTGGAGACCCTTACAAAGTGGATTTACTTTATTTGATATTTATTGGGAAATTCTCCTATTAGGTAATTTGCATACCGTATTTTATAGAACTTGAATAGAGCACCAGCGAGAAAATAAATATATCTGTATACTTATGTACATATATGTATCTGCATGCAGTCCATTCCAAGGTCCGGTTCTACCGGAAATGAAATGAGAATCCGGTTTTTTACTGGCTTTCATTTCATTTCGCTTTGAACGACTATCTATCTGTCTGCTTCTCTGTGTGAATCCCATCGTAAATCGTAATATTGCATTGCATTGGAAAAACAAAGTTTTCCTCTAGATACAGAAAAACCTGGCTGGTTGATGTATAGTAATAATCATAAAAAACGCTACGTACAAATGTTACAAACGTATATATTGCATGTCAATAAATTGTCTACAAAATTGGATCAAATCAGAAACCTATGGTTTTTCA
The DNA here is from genome assembly GCA_034699025.1 of Entomobrya cf. arborea Gr-Col-00668. NCBI lineage: Eukaryota > Metazoa > Arthropoda > Collembola > Entomobryomorpha > Entomobryidae > Entomobrya > Entomobrya cf. arborea Gr-Col-00668. Next base: position 8,940 of record JAQIWN010004640.1, on the reverse strand, counting down.
GCAGAATTTTTTCCAATGTCAAGAATGGATTGGATGAATACAATGAAATATAGTAGAAATACACGGGGTTTGGGTGGTAGGATATAATAGTTTAATCCGAGAAATGAAATATGTTTACAAGATAGCTTGAAAGTATTATCTAGTTTAGCTTATTGCAAAAGTATTTATTGAGGTTTCTTTATACAAGTTTTACTGTATTCAAGCTTTGTGCTGCTGTGCGATGAATAGCACAAAATGAAAAGAATTATTTACTATACTATTTTGATTCGCTTTTATTCGTTCGTTCATGCTCATCTTTTTAGGGCTATAAGATGGCTAGAATTGATTGCATTACACTTACCTAAATAAAAGAAAAGATGGATGGATCCAAGTACAGAAAAAATATAGTAGTTTTTTGTGCCTGTTGTCAATTTGTGATACTTATCTTTTGTGCATCGTAAAATGCTTTTGTGTTCTATATGATCAATATTGATTTGACTATATCCCAAGGCAAGTATCATGCTTTTCGGTGGATATTCGCAAAAAAGTGAATGATTTATTGAGGATTTGGTTGGTTTTCTTAATGGCAAACAATGAGGATGATGGCGATGTGAATTTGATATTACGTTTTGGTTTAGTACGTTTAAGAATGCAAAAAACAGAGAAAGCGAGAAAAAAAGCGAAAACAAAATATACTCAAAAGATGACCCAAACAAGTTTTTTTGTATATTAAGTAAACTTTGGAAAATGAAAAAAAAGAGATTTAAATTTGAAACGAAAAATTAGAATAATACGTAATAAATGCATTTCGTACTGCGCATTTATGAATTTTTACTTTTTCTAGGTTCTCTTCTGAATCAATGTAGTAAAATGTGCTTCTAGTTAAACGATTTGTCGATCGAAAACTGTTTAACCATGTACCTAAGTACCCACACAACCAGGAAAACATTTATTTCATGAATGGCCAAAGCACTAGATGCCAAGTGCGTAGATTCTGGTGAGTTCTTTTGATGAGTTGATACACTGCAGGATCTTTTTTGATGACCATTCCAACAAACTTTGGCTCGTTTGTTTTCGTTGATATAATTTGGAACTAAAAGAACATAGTTTACTATGTGTACTACTGAGTACTATGAAAATGAAAAAAAAAAACAATACAAAGGGAATGAGGAAGTGAACTCATCTAATAACAAGAGTTCGTATATTCTTAACATAACTATCTTCCTATTCACTTACTCTTTTGTAAAGAATGCTATGATTTATTAAGCCATAAATATATTATCCTTTTCAGTTCCGTATGCAGTAGCCACAGTGTGCGCAACAGCGCTTGCTAGTAGCCACGCCGCATAGTTTTTAGGCGGCTATCTAGCATGCGTTGTTATGCCTAATTTCGGCTACTGCATACGGAGCTGAAAAGGATAATATATTAAATTGTTTTATTGTCGAACATAATGCTAACAAATACAATTTATTTCGGTCCAATAACTCTTAAAAGAATATTTTCGCCATGAGTGTGGGTGGTGTAGTGTAGTCTACAGATAGTTTATGTTGTGAACAGTGTTTTGTCGAAAAGGATGAACAAAATAGAGAGAAGCTGGTGGCAGTGAAAGCTTTTTACTACATAAAAAAGTTACAAGTTGGGTAAGAACAGGTTCGAAACTTGTAAGAAAGTAAGGAAATGGCATTATGTAAATTTACACAGGAGCTGTCCATAAACCACGTCAACTAAGAATCAGATATTCCAATACTTACCAATGACAGTGGCAACAAAGTACCTAAAAATCTTACAAAATATTCATTCAAAGTCACCCCATATTTTTTATCAAATGGACAGCCCCATTCTAACTTGCAGTACTTAAAGTAAAAAGAAAAATGAGAAAACTTTTATTCTCTTCATCTCATCGCAATTCAACAAACCCACAAAATTCCTCTAGACTTGCCTTGATTACTTCCCTCTGTACTATTCCCCACCACCACTCACTAAACTTGGCCCCGTCGTAACTTATAAAAAACATGTTTATTTCTTAACCCAAGTGAAGAACCAAGCTTTTCAAGTGCAGTGTGATCACATCAACATCTCTATTATGAATTGTGAGTTTTCTGCTGCCTCCTTTTTCTCCCTGTGAGGTTCTACTTTGACACAACATCATAATTTTACAGCTGTAAGAGCTGCCCCACCCACTAGAGTTCCAACGAAAAGAAAAATATATTAAAATCCTAATTTTTCATGACATTTCCATGACAAGAGTGTCATCCCGTCACCATCATCATGCAAAAAGCCTTTCATACAAAGTGGCATTCCATTCCGAAACTTTTATTGTCCAACCTACTTGCAAAAAATAGCAAAATGAAGTATTCCAACCTGTTTTATATATCAGTGCATAAAAAATATATGGTCGTCCACAGAAAGTTTTGTATGTTCACCGGCTACATCTGTAACTTAAGCATTTGACTTTTTTATAGTAATTCGTCATGTAAAGATAAAGATATCAAAACTGGAAGCCTCGCATACCATGCCATTTAAATGCATCTTTATTCTTGTAGCCAAAAAATCTCATATACTTGCATATATACATCTCTAAGAAAATTCAATATTAATGAAAAAATTCGTTGAAGTACTTGCTATGCTGATAAAAGAGAAAATATTAAAAGGGTTACAGCGAAATTTCTAAGGTAAAAATTTATTACTATTATTTTCTTCTCCCTTTTATTCCACGAAGAAACCAGAGCGGTCCAGTATTTTAGCAATTTTGTCCACTAGTCCAAGTCCAGAGATACTCGGGTTACACCAACAGTCACGTTGACTTTTTCCAGAGAAAATGTCACGCTGAATTGGTGTGTTTTTGGTGGTGGCGATGGTGAAGGAGAAAGAGCATCGCACGATAGATAAAAGACGAGTAAAAAACTATTCTCATGACAAGACATGTGACATATTAAACTCATAACTTATGAGAGAGAGAGAGGAAGAGAGAATAGAAGAAAAGTTAACAGAAGGAAAAACTTTTCCCATTCCTTTTTCTTCGCTTCTTTTTTTTGCCTTGCCTGTTGGGAAGGTGAATAGAAGGAAAAGGATGGTTGCTTGACTCAATTCACTTGACCATATTTTAGTGTCACTCGTCAAGGAAATCAAGGAGGTTTTTTGAGAAGATGACCGTGGCATTTTGCTGGTTATTACATGATCGTGATTAAAGTACAGTAAAACTTTCATATAAATACTCATTCAGCATATTCCTTTCTTCAAATAATTTGATTTTTTCGTAAAAAGGTAGCTTGTATACAGGATTCACTGTACAAAAACAGTGATTTACCTTCACATTATACCAATTTAATGCTTTTACCAACAGGAAAGAGTCTCTTTTGTCCCCTCCTGTCATATTTCTCTCGAGTCCAGATAATTTTTTTCTGTGGAAAGTGAAATAGGTAATTATTGAGAGGAAATTGATCATAAAAATAATCATGTTTCGTAAAGAGCTGTTCAGAGAGAACACACTCATTGACATAATCATACATGTAGACAAGTGATATGGCCGATGGAAAAGGTTTTTTCCACGAAAATAAATTTTTGTCGTGATGCCAATGTCATATTGTGTTGCTCAACAAGCTATTATTCTACCTATTATTAGGGTCGAGTTGGCTATAATGATAATCTAATCTAGTGCTATATTCATTAAGAATGGTTTAGGCTGTACTGTGAGCAGCTTTGCATGTCGCTGTGACGTGACGTGACATGACATGGCGTAATAATCATAATAGCTGTATAATTTGTAATAACATCCGGTCTGTATGGTTGAAAGACAGGAAATTCTCTCACAAAATCACGTTGACTAACGAGCAGTTTAAGTGGGAAGGGAAATGATAGTCGGGTCGGGTAGTATTTTGTCGTATTCCTCGATGTCGTCGTTGTCGTCCTTGTCAGTATTGTTTGGGGCGTCACGGTCTCCGCCTACTCATCATTATCATTGTGTCACCAAGTAAACTTGAGATTGCAATCACTCCAGTCAACCTTGCGAGAAGATTTGTTATGAGTTGATTAAATGTGTATTATGTACGCATTCAGCTGTTGGTGATTGTAGGCTAATAAAGTGAATCACAGTGATTTAGAGAAAGTAGATGGATAAATGAAGTGAGTCAGTCATTCATGTCGTGGTACAATATTCTGTACATAGGGAAACGGAAGGACACTATCCATTTTGCTTTGACGCGGAGATTGACAGGGGATATTTTAGACAAGGAAAAGTGATACAAAAAGCGATAAATTTGCTGGACGTTTTGTCGGCTTCGGTATGATGTTTAATTAACAAGCTTTTATGATGAATATGATGCACAAACAAAAGTACCTGAATCACTGGAATTCAAATTGTGCAAACAAAAAATGTTAAAAGTAGTCCGTTACATAAATAGATATATTATGCAAAATATTTCTAGTGTATCTTATTTCTGTTTGGTGCTTTACCGGTTTATTAAAAGCGACTTCCGGTTATTTGACTGTAAAGCAGCAAACTTTCACTTGATGTAAAAAATGACATATTACACAGTTTCCGCCATAAGCCAGATACTGCGCAAACAATGCAATTTAAAAGCTTTTATGTACTGTTGTTTTTTATCTTATTTTGGCACACTTTCGCTAGCCTAAACATGACATAACTTGGTCGTAACAAGTTAACAAGAAAATGTATCATATTGCCCCAAATTTTATCTAAGCTCCAACGAGATCTGCTATCCACTATGCAAGAAAACCAATGCGAATCGGCAATTTTAGCCATGCTGGCATACCCACTATATTTTCCCCATTGTTTGTTCTATTTCTTCCCTCAAATCAGCCCATTCGTAAACATAAAATGGTCAAAATGGCTTTATTACCTTAAAACAAAGTTGCACAAAGTAAAGTATAATTTTACCATTTCAATGCCACCACCATCATCCCATCATCACCACACCGAACCAAGAAATATACATTTTCTACATTACACACTTGGCATATATATTACACATCCATGCAAATAATATTCCCATTTATTTTCCATTCTTTCTTTCAAATTTCCAATCCATAAGGCACGTTTCCCATTCCATTCTTTGCCAAATAATGGCAACTCTCTCTGTAATATCTAATGTTAATACAAAATTCTCCGCTATTCGCCCTCGTCATCTCGAACCCATTTTCCCGTTTTTTTCAAGCTTCAAAAAAGTACTTCTTTTCTTGTACAAAAAAGGAACAAGCGTAATATTTGCGATTTGCTGTCTATGTCTGTGTCTTAAACATAAATTTTACATACCAGAGCGCTAACGCATTTACCTTACCGAATCTCTCACGTTGAACATATTATGCATCTGTTACTATTCCAAAAGGAAATAAAAAGCACACACATTTTTTTTACCAATTTGTTCTCATATCGCAATCATGACATCGGCATCACCATCATCATATTTTTTTCTTCTCACACCATTTATACAACCACCACCACCAAATTCCTCGTCTTTTACATGTCTATGTCTACTTACATTATTAAATCCGCAACCATTTCTCCGAGAAAAAAATCGTGGAACTGGAAAGGATGGTCATACGTTCTTTGTTACCTTCATTGTTATTCTATTTTCTATTCAAAGATTATTTCTAGTATTTTTTCCTTTCTGCTTTTTTATTCCATTTTATTGTTATCCTTACCTATTATGTCACAGATTTGAATGGGAAGTACAGAAAAACCTGTACATGATAATCCTTTCAGTGTGGACTGTGAACACCGCGTTATTTTACAAGAAAAATATGTTTTTATGTAAAAGTTCCACAGTATCTTATTTTCAGAATTTATCCCTCCATGCGTCCATCCATACCAATTACATTTCTACTTTGTATTGTATTCCTATCATCATGTTCCATTTTTTCCATTCTGTTTCATAACTCCTTTTTATTCTTCAACTTTTCATATTTATTTATAAGCACATTTGACATTTAATGCATCGCTTCTTCTTCTTTCCCTTTTCTATTTTCTACATTACTTCCACCTCCTCCGCTAAATTTTTTTCAACAAAGCGAATGAAAATAAAAAAAGAGATGTAAATAGATTTGCAGACAAAATAGTCTTACACGCGTATTCAAATTGTTCATGTTATTTAGTTCTGACTAAGTTTCCAGCGAATATGGTACAAATTCTCAGAGTATTCTATTTTTCCCATTTATTTTGGAAGTAGTACTGCCTCCAGTTCTTTTCTGCGACACAATAAAATATACAGGTAGTCTAGTCTCCAGCCTATAGCACTCCAGTCGCTTGTCCGGTTGAATAATGTCGAGTGTTGGAATTTAGTGGCTGATGCTGCTGCTCTTCCGTCCTCCAAAAATACTCCAGCCGAAAAATGAAATAAATTAGACGAAAAACCGGATGTAACTAACTAACTTTATAATAACTCTAAAGACATTCTGATAATAAACTTTGCTAAACCTTTCAAAGAAAAAAGACCTTGCCCTTATAAAATGTCAGATGTCTAGATACCTTGAATCTATTCACCCGTACCATTTATATTTATATGCAAAACTACAGATAAAAGACAGACACGTTTTCCATTTAAATAATATAAAATGCTAGAAATCCACCCAGACATAATATTAAAGAGTAAAAAGCATAGCAGTTAAAATGTCACTAGAACTGTGTAATAACTATGTAATGTTGAGAGATACATAGATCGAATGAAATGTGAGAAAGCTTTGCTTACAAATGAAACTCTTCTTCTGTTATTCGCTTTGGAACAAAAGAAAGCACAAAGCCATCATAAACATAGCACAAAGCATAAAATCTACTTTTTTCCAACCTACTCCTCCCATTCGTTTTAAATTACACAAAAAAACAAGAGCTTTGACACAGTTGAATATCTACTTTACATTCATTCTATTCAACTAAACTAGATTTCCTGCAATAAATTTAGTAGTTCTTTATAACTTTTTGGTGGTGGTAGATAATGTTGAATGTATATAACTGTTAACATAATAATTTCAATTCATTTTACTTTTTTTCTTTTTTGCAGATGTGCCCGTCTCTTGGTTAGCCAAGCGCAAAATTCTTGTTCCGACATTCCCACACCAACTGGAACCGGTCCTTCATCTAAAGCTACTACTCCAACGGAGGATGGTACACGAACAACAATGATGAGAAAAAGTGAATCTTTAAATGGTTCATCAATTGGAAACGGTGGTAGTGGTAGGGGTATTAGTCGAAGTAGCAGTATGGCTGGTGGTGCTGGAAGTTCCTCTGGTGGAATGGGTAAAAAGACTGGATCTAATTCACAAGGTGGTGGTGGGGGAACGTCATCTTCTGCAGCCACAACGCCAACATCATCATCACAACAACCACCAAACTCACAGTCGTGTCCGTCGTTACGGATTTCAAGAAGGGAGTCATCTACAACCGCAATACCCACTACAGCCAATGCCGCCTCTAATATTACCACCACATCAGCACTTCTTCAACAGAGATCACGGGATATCAGGGAAAATTCATCGAGGGAAATTTTATCAGCATCTGGTCTCACGGTAAGATTTGGTGGGGCTACACCTGCGAGTCCGGGTATTTTCCCGAGTGTTAAGTCACGAACGCCGCAGGGTGCAGGTGGTGGAGTTGCCAGTATTCCACTCTTATCCAAGTAAAACAAAAAAAAGTTAATGAAAAAAGAGAGAAACAAGTATATAAACAAAAGTGTAATTATTTATCCCTTCTCGGAAAAAACTAAAATGATACCAAATGAAAAAATAAAATTACTTCACAATATGCCTAAATTTAGAACAGAAAATGATCTGTGTGGATAAAAGTATAAATTAATTACTGTACCGGAGGTTTTGAAGATAATGTTTTTTTTTGGTAGAATGGATACAAATAGAGATATATATAGGTAGCTATATATTTAAAAACTTACGATTAGTGTACTTTACATCTATTTAGGGTACATCAAAAACGTGTTTACTTTGTAACAAGCCTTGAAGCCAATATAATCCTGAACTGTTGTAAAGTGAATTACAAATTATGGCGTATAGGGATGAAAGGAGTACAGTTCTCAAATAATATTCCCCGAGTTTTTGTGTTAAATTTGCAGACAAATTCAAGTACTAAATATAACCGTTTAGCTTTATAAGTTTACTCTGCACAAACTTTGTTTTTACTATTTAGAAACTATACTAGTTTGTATTTTTGTTTATCTTAAATGAAAATATTAACTGACTTAGATTTCATCTAATCTTACAATCACTCATTTCTTTGTAAAAAGTTACTCATAAAATATAATCTAATATTGAATTTAGGTAGCTATGCAGCCATTATTAAAGCTAATCCAACGTCATCCATAAACCAGGTTAAGGTCGAAGTTGAATGGATTTGACAAATCCAATACTTGCGTCAACGTTATAAATTTAAACGTAAAATTATTTTTGCCATAAATTAATAATTATATGGAGTAGGATCATTATAATTGAACTATTATCGACCTACATAAAATCAGAAATTAAGAAGCCGTAACTGGCATACATCTAGACCTGTATTGAGGTATAATTAGTATAGCATACATCCATACTGACGTCACTAACTCAAGAGTGAAAGTATGGATTTGATATCTATACAGCAATCTCTGGTTAAGGATTCTAAATGTACGTCTTCATACCTGCATAAGTAAAAAGGTGAACGGTATTCTTTTTAATCATACAAACCGCATCGCATTGATTGTGCATTTCACTTGCGAGAAAGTTTGTCAATTCGAGGAAAAGTTTTACAAGTATAATTTAATTTGCATACGTACACCGTGCGCACGTATGTTATTTGTGGTACGTCAATGAATTAAAAATAATTGGTGAGCAAGGTAATATTATTCGAAATGTTACAAGAGAATTCTCAATTCTATACAGAACCTTGGTTAGAAGTTTTGAATTACATATTCTAATACGAACAGTAACCCAGGATTCATTCATACATTCAGACATACTATTTT
>JAQIWN010004639.1:0-10927 GCA_034699025.1 Entomobrya cf. arborea Gr-Col-00668 | reverse complement strand
AGCTTTATATATCTTTTTACTTTTACATCAAATAAGTTCAAGCACAACACATGAGCATTTTCCAAATATATACACAGTCATAATTTTTACTCTTGTTTATCAGTTGGCTGCTTTTTTGTGCGACATTTACGGGAAAACGAGAGAGAGATGGTATTTTCTGGTTTATATTTATGCTGACTTTTTTTCTTAAAGAAAAGAGAAAATGATGGAAAAAGGTCAGGACAGGGTGAAAATTTAAGTGATGATGATAAGATGAAGATGAGCAAAAAGACAAATGTACTGTACTGTGTATTTATGTTGGGCTTACTATTATGCAAAACAGGGTGAATAAACAGGGTACAAAGTAATTTAAATAAAAAGGGCTCATATAAAAACAAGTGAATAAAATTGGTTGGGTTTTTTTTTCTCCAAGAAAGGAATTTAATGCAAGTTTCATCTTGTGAGTACTCCTGCTCTCTGCTACATTATTTCTTGCTTATTTCTTTACACACTCTCGAGAATAAATTATTGTGTAGCAATAAACGCTGAAATAAATGGAGTGTGTGGTTGTGTAATTTTAAAGTTATTATCATCATAATATATACATAAGGATGCATATATATAATTTTGCAAGTGTAAATTATATTCTTACTTTATTTTCTCGTAAATTTATTATACATACTTAGGTATTTAGATTTTATTTTAGTTCACAGCACATGCGTAGTACAATTATAACCGGCACTCTTTCAAAATGACTCTTTCGTCATTTTAGCATTCGTCTTCAATAAAATTTTGAGTTCATCGCTTTCCATTTTCATTTTTCATTCCTCTAAAAAATCCGCTACATCGTCATCAATTTTTTAAACAAACATTCTCTAAATTCTACAGCCTGCCTTTTTATTGCTTTCTTTCGCTTTCTCAACAGTGTACCAACAGTATAATGTGTAACTTTTTAAAAAATGCGTTGTATTTATGTATTCATCATAAACAAAGAAACCAACAACCAATCATTGATGTTAGGTTTTTCTTCATTTTTATAGAACTTTTTCCCGGAAGCGCTTTTGTTTTCATTCTCAAAAATGTGTATGTAGTTTTTAAGTACATATTTTCATAACATGTAGTAGTAAATCCTTGAAAAATAAAGAGTGTGCATTTTTTGTTCTCATTTTCAGGAAAAAAAACTAAGGCCTATTCATGAATATTTATTGAGGAATGAATATATTTTTAGGTTTTAATTAACTACCTATCTTTTTTAAAAAGTCTGATGTTTTCTTTCATCTTCCGAAACGCAGCAAAATATGTAGCAACATTTGCTTATCTAATAAAAATTGTACAATTTATACGTATTGCAACATGTACTTGTGTATATTATCAGCAAAAACTTCAAAATCTTTTATTAGATCAAAAGAAATATTATTTTTTATAGAAGACTTCAATTTAATTAGTCCGTTTTTTACAACATTTTAAATCGAATACATTGGTTTTCGATACACGGTCGGTTTTCGTTACTATTTTGTTGTTTCCTGACAAATGTTTGCTATTCAGTTTTATTTTATAGCATTTTAACTTTTTTGTATGAATATAGCGCGCAATAATAAGTAGTACTTTTACCGTGCATTAATTATCTAGTAAAATTGTTGTATTTATGTATAATTATTATAGATGCAGTATGAAAAACCTACAAACTATACCCCTACTTTGTAATATCTAATCCTAAAAATCTACAAAGTATACACGATTGTTACGACGAAGACGGTGTAACGATTTATTAACGATTTTTCTTATTAAAGTATTCCACCGCACATTTTTCAGTAAAGTGTATTATTTTATGTCTTAAATTTTAAGAACTCTTAACTTTAAATTTGACGGTTACAATTTTACAGAGAAATACAAAACTTGTTTTACCTTCATTTTTTTCTTTTACCACCGACCGTAGCGAATGAATGCAACGTAATATTATTCTTTGGGGACAGAGTTTTTTATAACTAGCTTTCTTACATTTTTCTTAGTGGAAATGTCTTCTTCTCTTCACTATGGCTGCTCTATTTCTGGCGAAGGTTTAGATGACAGTGACAACCTTGTAGTAAAGTGTGACAATCATTGGAACGTGAAACGGGATCCTCCTGTCGCTTTCTTTTCTGATGATATTATTTTACAATGACAGCGCTTAAAATATTTCGGCCAAGGTGAGAATTCAGCATTTGGTTGGATGGGGGAAAATGAGCAGGTTTTTCTTCGTTTCCGCTTTTTCCACAAAAAGTAGAAGTATGGGATGAGCTGTGTGATGTGTGCATATTTCTTTCGGAACTTATGCACGTCGTCAATACTGTTTTAGAAGGGGAATGTGTTTTTTTCCAAGGGCGAAACTGAAAATACTGGGAAAGCTTTCGTTGACATAAAAGGATTCCATATCAATTTATATCTCTTTTTGTATGTAAATCGTTTAAATGTGTATCTTCTGTGTGTATATTATTGCTGTTGTTATTTCAATTTCGATACGTCAGTCATCCAGCATAATAAACATACAAGAGAGTACAACACTTTATTACTGTTGATGATAAGGAAGCGAGAAAGAGAGAGAAAGGTACATTGTTGTTGTACGTACAGCAGTTTTAACAAAGTTTGTGTACGACGGAATTTCTTGTATAGCTTGTCATCATGTCATGTCTTATTTGCGCACAACAAAGTGAAAACAGAAAATTGATATAGAGTTAGCAAGAGTCAAACGAGATGACTATATGGGACAAAAAAGGGCAGTGAAGAAGATAAGTCAGTGCAGCAGCAAAATTGCAGTGCAGTATCAGTTCCGGGAAGAAGGTTAAAATATTTTACGACGCAAGCTTCATGATGATGAATCAACTTGGCGTAGAACAATAATAATGATGATGAATGTCAGTCGGCCATGAGTAGATGATGATCACTCACTATCTTCAAGAAGAGGAGATGATGATGATAATCATCATCATGATCATCATTTTCATGAGTTTTTTGACTTGACATGCTCACATTTTTTGTTTTACTGATGACACGAAAAAAGGCAGTATAGTTTGTGCTGGAAAAGGCGGCGGCGGCAGCAAAAAGAAGAAAAAACATTAACAGAAGAGGGCATTCAGTACACTTTATGTAGAATTTTTGTGAGTGTTTTATTTTCTTCAGGATGTATGCTGGTCATGTAGTGTTTTTTTCTTTAGACTTTCTCTCCACTTCTCTTTCAGCTGCTTTTTGTGCTTCTGTTGCTGTCTCATTCTTTGTCGAAAATCTCTCTCTGGGGCTTTTTATATTCTGACTTGGTTAAAGACAGAGAAAAGAGAGAAAGAAGGGAAGGGATAAAGGGGGGAAAACACGGTCTGCATTTTTATGATTTGTAAAATTTCCAGTTATTTTAAAGGTACAATAATCATAATGGTTTATGCATCGCATCGCATATCATCTTGATACAAATTCATATAGTTTTTAGTTCTCCGTAATGTTCTTTTTTGTATTTTTAGAATTATGTTATTTTATTATTATTATTCAAGTAGCACATACGATGTCGAGAAAAAAAGGAAGAAAAAACAAAATAAGCATCTTATTATACTTTCTTTTTCTGTTCCTTAAAAAATTCTTTTTTTGCTGACTTTTCAGTTTGGTTTTGTTTTGTTATTATTTTTGCTGAATTTTAAATTGCTTCCCACTTTCCCGAATAAAAATTGTTTCACTGCGTTTCTGAGCTGAGCCTTTTTTTTGTCCTATGATTTACACTATACATTATATTTATTGTTGCTGTTGCATTTTCACTTATGTTGTAGTAGTGGTGGTGGTGGTTTATGATGGTTTTTGCATTTCTTTTTTTTGCGTAGTTGTTGTAACAGTTTTGTCCTGGTGCTTTGTTTTTGGTGTTGTTATTCCCTTACAATGATTGCATATTTTATTAGAATGCAGGACATGTTTTTGTATTATATTTTTTCGCTATCTTTCCAGGGAAAACTGAAAATTTTAATAAATAAGTCTTCTTATGTGACGCTTTGCTGTTTTGCTTTTTCTTATTGTTGTTGTTTTTGTTTTGTTACTGTTGCTCTACTTATTCCTGTTTTACATACATGCTCATTTCCTGGCTTTCTCTTTTGTTTTTGTCATTCATCCTCATCTTCATCATAATAAGAATGACAATATTTTTTGTTTCTTGATCTTTTCTGCATACTTTCCCCTCTTATTATTCCAAAAGGAGAGAGATGATGATGATGACGATGATGGTAATGTATGTTGTAGTAGAGATCTTACAGCACAAAACTACAATCCTGGCATGTCGATGGCCTCTTTCACGTAGACTATAATGACCCATAGGAAGTAGAGCAAAAGGATAAAGTCCACAGCAGCATAGCAAAGAAATATCTTGATCGTCATGCTCCGAAATAGCGCGTCATTCTTTTGTGATACTGCCAGTACGACGGATGTCACGATGATGACCAGTGCATAGGTTACGAAGACCCAGACTTTTGCTGCTATCTTGCTCTCCTAAAAAACAAAGTCGAGGAAAAAAACACAAGAGAGAAAGTTATTATTAGCAAGTTTTTTTATTATTATATTATGTCATCATACATATTACTTTACTGTTACACATACACATGTAATTTAATTTATTATGAATGTGACCTATGTCATTTTTATTGGATTAGGTATGATTTTGATGGTGGATCTCTGGATGGCTGTTTGGAGTACTGATTCTGATTGCATGAGTTACAGAGTGCACACAGTTTTACGACTGCATAATATGTATGCTATGTGTGTGGTGTGTTATGTGAGATTGTACGATAGACCTATCTTGTGTCAAGAAATAAATGACAGTGCAACTTTTTGTCTTTTGGGGTTATATACTTGCGATGTTGCGATAACCAACCAAAGAAAAGTGGAACATGGCGAAAATCTAGTCTAGTCAAGTTGCAAAAGATCCAGCAGTTTTTTTCTCTCTGTATTTATGTAATAATACCGTGTCCTCTGACATCCCATTTACGACAATGTTCTTGATATGAATATGAAATAGATAGAGAGTATAATAGAAGTGGGAGTAGTGGATAGTTTATCATCCAATTTAACTGAAAGGATAGTAAGTTGAAGCCCCAGATCAGGATAAAAAGAAGGCTATACTCATGACATGCACATCATTTATTTTGTAACTGCCATTTTAACAACTTTGTTAACTTTTTTTTATGATTTATGTAAAAACTACTCACTCAGCTAAATCAGCTCTCTTGTTTCAAAAATGTTGACCTAATCTGGAAAAAAGTGTGTTGCGCAACCAGTGCACTTTCATATTATTATGGTATTATTACCGAGTAACAAATCAGGACAAAACAAAACTAAAGAGATTATATGAAATTGGAGAGAAACTTGTCAGCATTTCACATTTCATGTTACCCCATTTTGAAGTGAGTCAAGTACTTCCAAGCTTTGGAAAACCCAGTGCCAATTATTTACAAAGAGATATTTTTGTAGAGCGTCCTTGTATTGTCGGCGTCACGTCAGGCAGACGTAATAAATGCCGCTCAGTAGACTGGATTGGGTTTGGGAAAGAAGAACAAACGAAATTTAAGCTAGTCTCTAAAACACTGATCGTCTAGGCGCTTGGAAAGCTTATCATATTCCATGTTACGCACTACTGGGTCTTCTCTAGCGACCAGTTGGTCGAATCTACTAGAATTCCGCTTCAAATACAACGAAATAACTTCCACGTGTATGTGTAGTTTTTATTACGAGTTGTGTGTAGCTTGCTTCTTTGGACTGCATTAAATATGTAACATTATCATAATACGAATGAGAGAGAGAGAGAGGAAATCTGTATATGTGGAAATTTTCGCATGTAACCGATCTACTTCCGCTCGGGTTCCCTAAACCTCATCATTACCATCATCATTTCTCATCCTCTACATTCCCAATACACCCATTCTCTTATGAATATCATCATCGTTTTGATGTAAATGCAGAGACAAACCGAAAATACACTTTTGTAACACAGAGAAAGACGATGGGACTCTACTCGTCACTTACGAGCATCCAAAATTCAAAGCGAGATTCTTTTCTATTACATTTAACAAATTATAGCAAAGTTAAGCCCTAATTGTGTAGTCATTTTGTATTACATTTTAGTTTTCTCTTTATTAAAAGAATAAAACAGAGTTCCTTTCTACATGACATGTCAAATACGCGGGAGTCAGACGAAAAGAAACCGCAGCATTTGAGGTGTTATCGACATCCACTCCATGGAACACTGATGCTTTTTCGGTGAAATAAAACGGCAAAGCGAGATAACCACGAAGAGAAAGCTAGTTTGCTGCTTTTAACAACTGTGGTATTTTTGTAATGATGAGAATGTTGAAAGAGGTAAAAATATTTAAAAACCTTTCATGTAATTTCCTAGAGAAATACAAGGCTACACACAGAATTGTTTGGTCTTGATAAATATGATCAACTACACAAAAAAATTCTACGCAGAATACTGGTTTGGTTTTTCGATATTTTAGTTAAAATTCTGGTAAAGTATATCACTTTGCACGATGAAATGATATTATGCAGTGCGGAAAGTGAAAAGACTTTACTTTTTACATTTTATACTGCTGCTGTTGTATCTGTATCATGATCAGGTTGACTCTAAAGTAATCTCGTTTTCGTTTCATGTTTCCCTGTTCATACAATATTATTTGGAATGGTGTAGGCCTCGACTATAGGCCCACTGATAAAAAATTTAATGAGAAAGTTGGCTTTCTCTCTTACATTCAACAATGCTACTATTCTCTCTCCTTTTTTTTATTTCTCCACTTGAGTAGGTGGGCTTTACTTTGTAGTATTATTAGCATTATATACCGTACGTTTGTGTAAAATGAAGTATGAAAATGCACAAAGGTTGGTGGAATTGAAATAGGAATCAGAATTGCATTTTATTTGCCTCTCTCTCTCTCTTGTACAAAGGCGTTGCGTTATGTTTGTATTTTTGTTCCACGACGAGTTCGCAGGTTCATGGGTTCACATTCCTCCGCACACAAACACCCTATTTTCTACCAAAAATAAAACCACATCAACTACCACCACCACTACCGCTTTTTTCCCAAACAACCGGGGAAAAAACTAACGATCTAACAGTCATATTTACTGGATAGAGAGGGAGGGAGAGAGAGAGAGAAAGCCAAAAAATAACGCTATAAAAAGATATATATTTCAATAGTAAATATTTGATGTTGAATTCCACAATATTCTGAGAACTACTCACACTCACGTTAGTAAAATCCACAAATCCAAACATACTCCCATACACGAGTTTTGTCGCTGATGTGATATGAGTACAATGCAAATATACCTTTTTTAATGTTTCTGGATAATACTTTTATCTCACTTATATATCATAATGTATGCATATAATAACCCAAAAAAATTACAAGTACACGGGGACAAAAACGACTAAATCACATTTGATATCTCATTACAACCAAGTTTATTACCAACACAAAAGTACACACATTTAAACTACGAAACATTTTCTACATGCTACCTACTTTTTTCCCTCGAACAATTTTTTGGCTTTGAACTATATTGTTTGAATAATAAAAAAGAAACTTGGTGCTGGCAAGCAGCTTGCGTGCTTTTTCCTAAAATATGTAAAGTAGAAATCCCCCGTGCGCCTATCGTGTCCGTAAGTAAAGTACTTTTACAAAAACTTTTTGGCTTCATTTCAAGGAAAAAAGTTTTTTACAGAAAAAAAATGAGTAAAAATTATAAATTAAGGAGTATAAATGAAGGTATCAAACTGTTGTGACTTTTTGTACTTGAGGAAAATTAAAATACAGTTGATACAGGCAATTTTCGCAGGTTGCCCCGAAATCAGGTTAATGAGATTTTAGACTTATTTGACTTTTTGCATATATTTTGTAACAGAACACGCGTTCACTCACGATTTCTCGGAACTGCTATTGCTTTTGTGTGAATTTAAAGAACGAAAGTATAGCCCCAAGGCACAAAAGCAAACACGTAAATTTAAGACAAATATCGCAATTTCCATCTTTATCGGCAAAAAAGGAATATAAATGTTAATTGTATGCAAAAAGTGCTGTATTGCGTTGCGGTAACTTTTGTAACAAAAAGCTTTCTACAAACTGATCATTAAAGAGTTACACACTTAACCTTTTATTGCGTGCCATGTTCAATCTTTAATATCTCATGTGTGTCCTACGTTTATCAATACACGTCAAAAGAGAACTATATGTTAATTAGGAAAATATATGAATTTATCGCATTAAACATAAAAAGAAAATTTTCATACATCAAACCAAACAAGACTAAAAAAAACACTCGACACGTGCCTGTTATCCGTGTTCATATACCTAAGTTGGTCAAATTTTTTTGCAGGGTGTAAAATAAAACGGTCAACATGACTATTGTATTGTGGTAGAACAAGAGTGTGTGCTGATTACCATGTTCGGTGGTGATATGGTGGTGGTATGTATGATTGTTTAGGTTTTAGTTTAAGTAAAAAGAAAATATAATAAAAGTGAATTTAATTTGGCACATTGTTCCTGCTTCTCTATAAAACATGTTCAAATCATATATCTCCGTACATTTTATAAGACCTAATCCATTTCCATATTACAATCTGATATGATCATGTAATCTGAGGGTGTGGAACAATGATTATATCAGTTATATCACGCCATGCATGTCAGTCATTCCTCAAAATTACCATTTGACATGTTCTCTCTACAAACAGTATTATCATGAAAAGAAAGCCACATTTTTTTACTTTCAACATTCTCCAAATTCCAGAAGCCTTTGAAAAACAAAAAACAAACATTTTCCCCCTTTTTTCTTTCTTCCTTCTTGTTTTTTTCACCAGGTCGATGTCGATGTCGATCGGGTCGGTCGTGGAATGGAGAGGAGACACAAACAAAAAACTAACACAACAGAGGTCGTAAAAAGCACATGGTACAAGACATGTATTTAAAGATACTAAGATAAATATGACGATGACGAGTCGTTCCACAGAGAGAGAAAAACTGAAAAAAATAATACAAAAAGGGCAGCCCAGCTTTTAATAAAAATAATAATTGTGTGCCATGAAAATGGTTGAACTGCCTGTAAAAATCTATCATTTTATCTTGCACATTTATTTTATTTACTACACTCGCCCACCAGTTTTTTGTTCGTGACTAGCTCTTTCCCTCTCTCTTTCAATATGTTATGCTACTCAATGTAGTGTATAGTGAAAATGAAATGAATGATAGCAATAAAAATACTTTTAAAGGAAACAAACCCTCTTTATAACAAGTTTCAGCACAGAATTTTTTTTCCAGGTTCACCAGAGTACAAAAAACTCGGGTTGATTTTTTAAAAACTTTTTCTTCTTCTTGTTCTTTCCCTGTACCTATTCATTTCCCAAGTCACTAATAATAATCTTGATTGTGAATGTGTGTGTGGGAGAGAGAAAAAGGTAATAAGTGTATAGCTACCTCTCAATCTTCGTGTAGGTGACTTCTGTGAAAGTGAGTACTTTTATAAACCTACACAACACAACATTTTCACCATTCAACATAGCAGCATGTGTACAGTCACATGTCTAGTCGCAGTCTTTCACCGTTTCTCTTCGTCTTTCGCATTCATTTTTTATTTCCATGCTTTTTCTCAAACTCAACCCAGTTAAGTTCAGTTCAGACTTCTTTTTTTCGCATGCCACTCTCTCAACGCTTTATTTTTTCTCTTTCCACGAGTCAGTCGCAGGGAAAGTGATTTTCTATGTCAGGCCTTGTCCATTTCATTTTCGTTTCTTATTCTTTTTAATCCACTTTAGCCAACTTGATTAAACGCCGTGATGCATGAAAAGGTAAGGAAAAAATGAGTATGACTTTCACTCGCTATGAATATCACCCTAAGAAAAAAAACCGTTTTGTGTTTTTTTTCTGGATACAAAAGAGAGTCGAACAAAAGAGTTAGTTGGTTTAGGAGTAAGTATAACGCAACCTTAACGAACTTCTCGTCGCTAGTTACATGATACGTGACACAAATACATTCATTCATTCACAATGAACAATACAGAGTGCTTGAAGTTCTATTCTGTCTTTATGCTTTTCTTACATGCTTAAAAGTCCTACTTTATTTGAATAAAATATGGGATATATACCCGTAATATCCATTCCAAAACTACTTTGTTCAGGATGATGATTTTGGTCGGTGATGGTGAATTAGAAAGGTGGAAGCACGTTGTATTATTAAGTGCTCTTCAAAGTGTGTGTATTTTTATGGATATGCAACTTTTACGTAATAATTTCAAGGGAAAGTGTTATGCAAAAGGGGAAATTGAGTTTCGCAAGTAATACTTACTTGACGCTGACGTTGGTGTTTGTTGCGTTGTGTAAGCGTCTACGAAAAAATGGATACAAGTAGTTATAGTACATTGTGTAATGATAAATGTATGTATATGAACCACACACTTGGCTGGCTGGTATCGCCGGCGGCAGCGCCGGTGGTTTTACTGACTTGACTTTGATATATTTCTAGTTAAAATATTTGCAATTTATTATAGGATCGGATTGATGGGCATTTCTGTCGGTGACAATGACAAGTCAAAAGATCTTAAACAAAAATTGGTTAAATTTAATTTAGCAAATTGGTTTCCCAACCTATCCTAACAATTTATTTGATGCGGTATGTAATGCAACATGATAATGTATTGTAGTACTTTAACCTTCAAATTATTGAATAGACGGTTAAAGTTAAAAATAGCCAAACGCCAAAATTTAGTATGCAGATAAACGGACGTTTACGGAAAAGGGTCTTTGTTCATGCACCCAACACACACAAATATGTGTATGCATGCAATGCATTGTTGCATTCATAAAAGCGATTCTCTGCAGTGAGCTATCATCTGTTTATGTTTGGATGTGGTGCAGCGCGAACAAAAGCCAAAACACATGTATTAAAAATGTTTTGA
>JAQIWN010004638.1:0-10928 GCA_034699025.1 Entomobrya cf. arborea Gr-Col-00668 | reverse complement strand
TTCATTGTAAGATCTGATAGTCGATTCATTGTAAGATTTGATCGCTGCTTCATTGTAAGATCTGATCGCAGCTTCATTATAAGATCTGATCGCAGCTTCATTATTAGATCTGATCGCAGCTCCATTATTAGATCTGATCAGAGGGATTCCATGCTCAATAAATGATACATTGGGGATTAGTAAATTTTGCTGTGAAAAGAACAAACCAAACCAACATTTTCCAACAAGCCAACATACAAGCAAAAATTATCGCCCAGAACTAAAGCAAGCCAAAGGAAAGTCTACATAAAGAATGGCAAGACCCAAAAGATTATCTCATTTTCAGTCGATATAAAACATCACAGGAACAAACCTGAACATGGCGTGATGCCGTCTGTTGGTGCACAACTCCCGACGCTGTAATTGGTGAAACATTGGGAGAGCTGATAGCCATTGTCACATTGGACTGCGATAAGGCAACCTAAAGATATTTTATGCACATTAATATTTTAGAACTATAGATTATATACCGCCTGTTATAATAACACTTTATTCCATGAGTAGATTAAATTACCTTAGATGATGTAGTACTGTTTAATGTTACCATTGGAGACGAAGTGGCCGCGGTGGAAGGAATCGCATACGCATTCGGAGCGGGAATAGTGCTAACAGGTGGTAACGTTACGGTATTGTGTTGCGAAGTAACATTTGAAGTACTTACCATGGCTGTCTGTTGTGTAGCAAGAATCAACTTTCTCATTTGTGAAGCGCTCATTAATTGTTCTTTATATGGTTGTTGTTGTGGTTGCTGTTGTTGGGGCTGCTGCTGCGTAGCTGTTGAGGTCATGGGGGTGGTTTGCCGTATTAAACCACTCTGCCTCAGATACTGTAGTTGTAAAGGTCCAACTTTATTGCCAGTTTGTTGATTAATTGTTGGTGACCCAGCTCTAGTTGGAGACGACTGTACCAACGTCGCAAGCCCTTGTGGATTTTGTAAAAGTTTGGTTGAAAGTTGTTGGTTATTTGGGCCAGTCATTGATGTCAAAGAAACCAAGGTAGGCTGAGACTGCAGTGATTGAGAAACTGACGGTGGGACTGCTGGAGTAGAAGTTGTAATCATCCCAGTTTGAATTCTTTGAGTACTGGCGGCTGACGATACCAAGTCCTTAAAAAATACAAGTAAATAGTTTAATTCTAAAAAAGATTAAAGTTCAATTATATAATGCACACATGGTACTAAAAGTCTTGTTTTACGTACTTGCATGGTGATTGTCGGCACCCTTTGAAGCTGTGGTTGTATTGTTGCCGAAGGTTGCAAGTGTCTGGCGACTGTGGACATAGTGGGAGTAGTGCTGGCCGGAGCTGTAACCAGTGTTGAACTGCTAGCGGTCGAAGTGTTTGCATTTAGTGGCGTTCCTCCTGACGCTAGTGCCTGAGCTAGCCCACTACCAAGAACAATAGTCTGTTGTGCTGTTTGTTGTACTTGTTGAACTTGTATGGTGGCCGGTTGAGGACGTCCTGTCAGTTGAGATTGTGTTGTAACGGCAGGTAGTGTTACATGTATCGTTCCAGTATTCATTCCCGCAGGAGGTGGCGGTAGCGGCGTGGCATTAAGCAAATACGCTTGTGCTTTGGCGATAACAGCTTGCTGCTGCTGAAAAATGTATTGTTGTTGCTGGGGAGACAATTCTTTCATCCGACTTTGATGCTGCGCTGCCAGTTGATGCAAACTGTATTCACGTGCAATCCCGTCAGGCCCATGATGTGTTACAATCACTGGTGGCATACCTGCAGCAACAGTTGTAGGTGTAAATTGAGGTCTCGACTTGGACTGACTTGCTGTGACGTTTGTACTTGTGCTAGCACTTGTACTGGCTGAAGCCATAACCTGAGTCTGGCCACTAGCAATTATTGTTGTCGGAACACCTTGTGGAGCCAACACAGGAGCTCCACTAGCTGCCGTTGCTGCAATTACTGCAGCCTGCTGTTGTTTAATCATATCCATTTTCTTGCGTTCTGACAGAATCCTGTCGTGCCTTGTTTGCGCAATGGACGTTGCAGGAAGAGGCTGGTCGTAGTTGATACCCATCTCCGTAATTACTTGGATGTGCTTGTTAGTCTTCAACTGCGGGCCAACAGTGGCTGGCTTCGTAGTAGGAGCACGTTTGTTTGCTATGGTTTTGATGGTGTCAAATTTTGAGGTAAATATATTCCTAAATTGCGCATTGTTATCCTGACTGAGCATCTGCGACACTTTCACCACTCTTGGTGTTTTAGATGGGGATGGAGGTGCAATTTTGATGAACGTCTTGGCCTTTTTCTTCTTCACTGCGGATGGGGAAGTAGGGTCACTACTTGACGTGGAATCCAGTATTATTTTACCTTCTTCTCTTGGAGCCACAACATTTTCGTACCTGTGAACATAAATAACGGTTGCAAGTTAGCATTTATTCCGCAAGATCTTCCGAGATTTGTCAAAACTCGTTCATCAGCATAACTATCTATTATACGCTTATGTATTCTTTATTATCTACGGACTTACCTCCATTTGCATTGCTTGGGTGTTCTGTAAGCTAATCCTACAGAATTGACTGTTTCATGAGCATAGTCCCAATTGGGAGTTTGAGCTAAATTGAGCACCAATAAGTTTCCGGGAAGTTCTAGAACATTGCGTACAGTCTGAATAAAAACGGAAATAAAAATAATATTGTTAAACGCGATTTTGGAATAAAAAAAAATTGCATCAACCATACTTCCAATTTGTTGGTACCGTACCTGCACTAAGCTATGATCTTCAGCTATTAACCAATCAGGGCTATCCGCAGGCGCAGGAGGAGGTGGCGCCTTTTGTGCACCTGGGGATACAATAGGAAAGGTAATTGATCCAGGTCCAAGAGTCGTTTTTGGAATCTGTGATACTGGACGACAACTATATCGCTGTGCTCTGTAGTCCCTTCGTAGTTTGGCAAGCGCTGGAGCAGGTCTGTCAAATAAAGACTTAGGGGCAAAAATAGGATCCTCTCGGCGGCCGATTTTCGGAGACTTTTTCGTAGGAGGTGAATCCGTATCCAATTCTACTACTTCAGGCGGTACTTCTTTAACAGGTTCTGGAGTTTTCTCTATTCCACCAGGTTTTGCAATGGGAGATACCGGAGTCGCTGGTTTCTTGGGATATTTCGGAACATATACCGGTGGAAGGTGATCCTCCATCATGATATCGTAGTCATAAAGGTAGCCATGAGCAGTATCGCGGTACTCGTCCCTTATGCCAAAACCATTCATCATGTCCACACCTTGTATTTCGGAAACGCTTTTCATATATTTTGAACCGTTGGGTTTTTCAGCCATTAAGAGCATTATGTCCATATCATCATAAGGTGGAGTTGGGGGTTCATAGAGCTTCAAGAGTAATGAATAATCAAAGGATGAATATTTATGTTGGTGATGCTCGTTTATGCATTATTATGAACGCAAAATATGAGTTAAATGCAATTTCATCTTACCGGAAACACCATTTCCTGCTCAATACTGCCAAACTGCGCGACCCAGACCTGCAAAAATCGAAATAGATAATACGTTAGCTAATTCAGATCCTGATTTCTACCTTCTCAAGTTTTTTTTTAAACAGCAAAGCAAAAATGCCCAGGAATTCAACAAAAGTTGGGATAACAATTGATCTATTGCTCTTGGTCCATAAAGAATATGAACGAAAATTCCTACTTATAAGGAATGCAGGATTTGCTCATCCACAAACAACCACACCATTCGTCATCATAGTACGATATATATTTTAGAAAATTTGATATTCTTTATTTTTCATCACTAATACTATTGATGACGAACAGTAACTGATTATCGTGGATGATTAACCTGTTCCATAAAGATAATAATCTAACAATTTTGCCTACACAATGATTTATAAAAATCACAGTTAGGTGTGTGGAGTCCTTCCACTAGCCTATCATTACTGGGCTACTACTTGAAGGGAATTTAAAAATCTATCGAACACTTTCTCCTGCCATTTCGATTTTTGCAGTTTGTGAAATAATACGTGAAAGTGAAATGAACGGAATGACTCCAAGAAAGCAAGAAACCCATGAAACATAATGATTTCCAATTATGCCCCATGATATGAGTGTACTGTTGTTAAATTACTGAGCACTGTTGTTTGCTGCAAATCAACATTTTTTGTCATTATTTTTTTAAAAGTCAGTGGCTTTTAAAACACTTATTTTTTTTCTCTTCACAATTCTGTCATTAATACACTGACAATTTCCCACTGAGAAAACTGATACTTCAGTTTGAATCAGTGGCTGTTAAGTTAAAATATTTACGAAAACGTAAAACAATTTTTTATGACTTTGTTGCTATTGAACAAAATCCATTATTTAGAACAGTAGTAGTGGCGCAAAGTTTCACCTGGTCATGGGAGTTCAGCGGGGGTGCATAAGATAAATAATCCTCAGTTGTACAAGAGTCATCATCGATTTCCATTTTATGTTCCTGGACACTCTTCTGTTGCTGTTGCAATTCCCAAGCAATTTTCTGTTCCTCCAAATCCTTTTGTGCTTGTGCTACTGTCTCCTTCGACCAGTCATCTATTGTCGACTCCATTAAACGCATGGCATAACGTTCAATATCTGTCAGCTGTAGGGAAAATCAAAATATATTGTGTTAGTACAAACTATAGAATTAATTACATCACAATATCAGCATAACCATTAAAAAATATTTTAACATACCTGTTCGTAAACTTGTTGGAATTCTATTTCAAACTTGTTTGGTCCGGTTTTGCCCTAGGATGGAAAACATTCACATTATTAGTCAAATTAGAGAACACAAAAATATATATTGAGTTGAGTCCTTTAGACTACATTTATTTAGAATGTATTAAATAAGTTAGACATCCAACAAACATATACTTACATCATCCAAAGCATCTAAAGAAACATTCTCATCGAACTCAGCCATTTCTGCCTCTGCTTCAGCGTGAACTGTTTGAGCAGCTTGCACATCAGTATCATCCTCTGCAGCTGCTAAGGCACACTCTATCATCTGCATCTCATGCTTCTTTTCAGGTGACCTCATTAGGTCAGTAGGATCAAAGGTTGTATCTTCTTCTTCATCATTATTAGGCAAGGAAGCTGAGGAGCTCGGATCCGTATTCCAAGCAGTCAGTCTTTTTGTAACGTCATCCTTCTCATTAATTGTAAAAAGCTCACGAATAGTGTTCTGCAGTAAATTAATGCAAACAGTTAGTTTTCATATACAGAAGGAGAAAGAAGTATCAGTTTATGGAAAATACAATAATAAGATTTTACTAACCTGCTTGAAGTACGTAGTCGTGAATTTCCCACCCTCAATAGCAAGCTCTCCCAGTAACCTTTTCTGGTTGGATTTCTTAAGTATATTTTCTTCTACTGTCTTTTCACTTACCAGTCTGCAACATGAACCAAAAATCATTTAAATTACTCCCATCATTATTTTTTTCTTCATCATTTTACATTTAGGTCACAAAATAAAATCACACCTGTAAATATGCACATCTCTTGTTTGTCCAATACGATGACATCTGTCCTGTGCTTGAGCGTCCATAGTAGGATTCCAGTCACTGTCGTAGAATATAACAGTATCAGCTCCAGTTAAGTTCACTCCAATTCCTCCTGATCTTGTGGATAGAATGAAGCAAAATATTTTCTTGTCTGCATTAAATCGCTCCATCAACAGTTGACGTTGGTCAATTTTTGTTGCGCCGTCCAGCCTTAAATACGTGTGTCCATGGTAATTGAGGAATGCTTCTAGAATGTCCAAAACCTTTGCCATCTGAGTAAATATTAATACCCGATGGTTTCCAGATTTTAGCCGACGAAGTAACCTTAAAATACAACGATAACACACGTTGAGCAAATAACCACACTACAATGGACTTGTGATTCAAGATGTAATATAGAAACATACAGATCTAAAGTTTGAAGCTTTCCACAGTCATATTGAATCAGTCGTGGATCTGGAAACTGTGTCATCATTCTGGATTTCATTGGATGTACAACGTCATCACATCTGAAGAACTGTTTCCTGTACTCGTCAACACAATAATAGTGATTGTATACTTGACGGGAAGTTGGAGGTCTATATATAAACGTTGGGGAAAGTGGAGCGCTGACAGCTGGTATATACATCACAAAGCGAGTTAATACACCCATGTGCTCATCTATTTTCCCTTGTAGAGTTGATATCATGGAGTCCAAGTGCTTAGTTGTTGACCACATTATTAAAGGATGGTGGAAAAGATCGGGATCTTCCTGACGAATCCTAACAATTTTCATAATTTCATTGAAGCCTAGTCTGAAGTAACCATTTTGTTCGAAATCCCGAGGCTTTTCCCTGTTCAATAAGGAAACACGGAAACATCCAGTTCGTCTACTAGTCAGTCTTAAAGGAGGAAGAGAGCCAACAACTTGGCAGTTTTCTCGAAGTCGCGAGTTAGCGTAGGTATGAACCCGACAGCGGGACCAGTTCACTTTGTTCAAGTTGTTCACAACAAGCTTCCTATCTTGCAAGATACGTTCTTGAATATAATCCTGACAAGAAAAAAAGATCACATCGTTATAAATTGTCTATATTGATTCATATTCAAATGTATTGCCTATTTGATCCCATCTACGTATGAAGCACAATAGACAGGTCAGTAATCAGCAAAATATTTTTATACTCCCCGATAGTCAAGATCATCATAATTAAGTAAATGATATCCAAAAATATTAGGGGATATAATATATAATATAATAATAATATAAACTTACCAACTCAAAATCAGGTACTGTGCACCCCATCACTTGTAGCCGCTGAGTGATATCAAACCTGGCCACAGGGGTTTTTCGTTTTCTAATAATCTTCACAATTTCAAAGTCACTGTCGCTGCTTGATCCGTCGTTTTCCGAATCCGAAAGGTCCAGAACAATTGGCTCAATCGAACGAGTAACAGCTCCAACTTCCGTTGTTGAGGATTTCAAGTTGACTTTATTCGTGTCCTGTGTTTTAAGTGGTGTCTTGTCATCCTTATCCTATATTTTCAAAGTCAAATTAAAATAATGTTGACTTATTTTGCTTGTAAAATACAAATAAAATTATGCACCAGCATATTTGTATGAATTCATACACTAGTGGAAGATAGCTTCTTTGCTGCATCTCTCTTCAGATGATCCATAAAATCTTTATCTTGAAGGACTTCCTCGTTTGGTGGTCCAACTGACATGAAGAATGTCAAGGGCTTCTGAAGTCGAGGACAAGATGGGGGCTCACTTTTCACTAGATTAACAATTCGCTTCACACGTTTTGCTGGAGGTTGATTATTATCTCCACACTGTTCATAATTCATTATTACGTAGCGTCTTTCCTCGTCCGGATTGTATGCAAACAAGGGCGTCAACTCACTAATGCGCTGGGCATCATAGTCGCTGTAGGAGAACTTGGTATTTGAAACAGTAAAAACAGGAAAATAATGACGCTGAAAGTTAAATAAACATACAATTTATTAAATTCAATATTCTGTATAAGCTTCCATATTTTATTATTTAAGAAGAAACTGTTAATTGATCTTACAAATGGATCATCCTCACGTTCCTTCCAAATATCCCAAACAAGAGGATGAAATTGAACGCCATAGAAAATACCATCGGTGTGAAGGGGAGAAACTATCGGTCGAGGTTCAAAGAGATTAGGATGATTGCACACCTTACGGAGCTGCATAAGGATGTTAATTACACTCAAAAGGTTGCCTTGATTAAGGGTTTCTCTCGTTCTATTGGGAGAAAAAAATGCATAACATTACTTCCCTTCGAAAATATTTTTCTTCGAACATACAATTAGGGATTCCAGGTAAACCTACCTGCTACGCGACATGAACTCTTCATATAAATACCGCTGACGTTTGGAAAGTGAGCACATGACGACATGCTCATATTTTTGCGGCAACTGCTTCTCCACTTCAGACTTCATTCGCCTCAAGATAAATGGACGAAGAACCTTGTGTAGCCTCCGCACAATATCTTCATTATACTCCTGACTTCCTTCTACCATTCCAGACATGGGGTTCGAGAACCAGTCCTTAAATTCCATGTGTGACTGGAAGACATTTGGCATGAGAAAATGAAGTAATGACCAAAGCTCCATAAGGTTATTCTGAAGTGGAGTTCCGGTGAGCAATAATCTACGTTGGGTATGGAAATTAAGTAACAACTGCCAGCGTTGGGACTTGAAATTCTTAATGTTTTGGGCTTCATCAAGAATTAAGTATTTCCAGCGTTTTCTACGAAAACTTTGGTGATCCTGGATGACTAGCTTGTATGACGTAATACATACATGAAATGCATTAGGCTTAGTCCATCCTGATCTTTTCAGCTTTCTCTCCTTCTGCGATCCATAATAAGTGAGTATTTTAAAGCCAGGACACCACTTTTTAAATTCCATCTCCCAATTGAGCATAACAGATGTGGGAACAATGATTAGATGGGGACCCCAATTGCACCTTTCCACAGCCAGGTAAGCTAATAGGGCAATGGTTTGAATTGTTTTACCTGCAAATCAAACATAAAAAACGTTATAAAGCTATTTGGTGAAAGAAGGTTCACGGAGGAACATGTTTCATGTTTGGCATTAATTTTCACAACTATTTTACTCACCTAAACCCATTTCATCAGCCAGAATTCCATTCAATTTTTTGTCGTACATAGTAACTAGCCAATCCAAACCAATATGTTGATATTCCCGTAGAGTATGACGAAGCAGATGGGGCACTTTGGTAACCACAGTTGTTGACGACAGTGTGTATCCCGTAGGTTTAAATGATTCAGCCAGATCGGCCAACTTATTTGTTTCTTCTTCAGTCGTTCTTTTCTGATCACCATCGGAAGAAATGGACTTGAGCAGGGAAGCCAAGTCATCATTGGCCTTATCCGTTTCAGAGTTATCCTCCTCGTCCTGTGATTCTTCTTCTGTACTGCTTCCACTGTCGTCCTCCACATCAGTCTCAATGTCTGACTCTACTACTTTGGGAGGTGGTTCCAATCTACGAGAAGTTCGCAACTGACGCCCCCCACTTAACATCCTCCCACGAGTCATTCTTCTTTCTTGAGGAGGTTCTGGCTTTGGCTTCGGCTCTGGCTCCACCACAGGCTCGACCGGCTCCTTGTACGCTTCAGGTTGTTGCAGATATTTTGCATATTTTGCTAGAAGTTCTTCATATGACATGTTGTTCTCAGCTTCCAAATCATCCAACTCATTTTTATGATCCGGTGTCTCCACTTTTTCCTTTGCTTCTTCCTCGGCAATCGTATCATCTACATCCGATTCAGAATCACTTGGTGGCACAAATTCCCCATCTTCATCCATCGGAAGCGGGCTAGCCACTTCTTCCTTGATAACAGGTGTAGATGGAAGTGTTTTTGACGGGCTAGATCCGACAGAAGATGTGTCGGAAGCTGGCTTACTATCGTCGCCATTCTCGCCAATTCCTGTCTTCTTAGCTATTGCGGTGAACGTTTGGGCAACAATCTCAGAATATTTTTCAGTTTCATTGACAAGGTAACTAAGCTTCTGATCTAGAGCCTTCTTTCTCATACTATCAATAATTGTTTGTTCTTTAAATTCAACCACAGTTTGCACATTTGACCAAAACGTTTTGATAAGCTTCGCTATACCAGCCGCTGTTCTCTTTTTACGCGCCTCTTCGTCTTTCTCTGCCTTTTGTCGTTTCAACTCCTTGTCATGAAAATGCTTTTCGATCATCTTAGCACACTGAAATTCAAAAAAGAATTACAAAATCCAAACAATTAAAATTTACCTAATTTAACATTTAAACCTCGTTAACATTTGTGAGAAATCTCATTTTAATGCTTACTCTCTTCGCTGCACTACGTTTCCACTTCCTCTCATGCACGAAATCCGCCGAGAGCCACGTCATTTCCTCCAGCAGATAATCCCAATGTGATTTCGTCTTCGGTGGTTCATAAACTTTAGGCAGTCTCCTTTCCCACCACATCCCTTCTTTTTGAAGCTCTGATATCCTCTGTAAAACTGACGCCTCAGCTTTCATCTTTTCCGAATACTTTTTGGGTGCCTTTGGACCAGGCGTGAGTTTCTTATTGCTTTTTGTTCCACTTCCATGGTTGCTCGATACAGTAGAGACTGAAGTGTTTGTATCACTAAGATTACTTTTATTACTACCACCACTACTCGGTGTTGTAGGTGCTCCACCGTTCGGTGGAGAAGGTGTATCGTTCGGACCGCGTAAAATACTGGCATTGTCACTAAAACTATTAGAACTAGCACTAGTGCTAGTAGAGGAAGAGGATGAGTCGGTATTCTCCACAATCGCAGTTTTTAAACTTGAGTCACTACTAATTAAACTAGTGGCACTAGTAGCTTTGCCCACTTCAATTCCCTTACTACTGTTCTTCAGCGCCGCTGAAAGGTACGATAACGCAGTTTTTCTTCCCTTTTCAAATTCCTCCTTCGAGACTGAAGCTGCTATCGGTGTACTACTTCGTGTTTCCTCCACAGCACTGATTTCCACTGGAGCAGTAGCGGATTTCGAATTAGTTGCTTCTTTTGTTGTTGACAGTGTCTGATCTTGACTTTCCTTTTCCTTTCCTTCCAGAGATCTTGGCCGCATCTGTGTCACGTTTATTGCAGTTGGTGGAAACTTTTCTTTTTGTTGTGGTGGTACAGCCTTAGAATTTGGTGAATCTAATATCACCAAATCAGGAGGAGACGCAGCAGTAGTACGACTATCATTTACAAGTTTTGAAGAGTTTCTAGTTGGGGAAGACCTTTTATCATCAATACAATTATTATCTAGCTTAGAAGAGGTGACTGACGCGACACCAGTTGCCTTTTCAGACACACTTGGAGGAGATCGTTTCTTTTTACTTTGCTTGGATAACCACAGC
>JAQIWN010004637.1:0-10929 GCA_034699025.1 Entomobrya cf. arborea Gr-Col-00668 | reverse complement strand
TAACCGAAAGATGGACTCGTTTGATGGACATAAACATTCGAAATTCAAAGTGGGATGATCAAACTCCTGAGTCAATGATTAAGTATTTGGATGTGTGGACACAGTTTTCAGAGAGATGGGAAATTGTAGAGCGTAATCTATTTTTGGATGATCAGTTGCATTTGACAAGACAAGGATATGAAAAATGGGTGCAAGTTATTAATCCACTATTTCAGCAATTTGTGAATACTACCAAAAATAAAATAAATTGGGACTTCTAAACAAAAAAGTAGATGAATGTGGACGACAGACTAAATATTAAAATTAAAAAGTTATAAATAAAACGAGTCATTTATAAAGACAATTCTTAATTTTTAGAGCAAATATTCATTTTACTTGCAATGATTATTATGACATGGCATGTGTGAAAAGTAGATGAAATTTAATCCCTTTTCGTTTCTTCTTAAAAAACCACAAAAAATGTGAACTAGCTTGTCTACGACTTTTAATTTCAAGTCAACCTTGAACATAGCTTATTCCACGAGCACAGATTCTTCAGGTAAATCGTTATTATTATATCAAGTTTGATTACACTATTTACCCAAATAAATCCTTCTATATATCATATTAAATTTCATTTCTTTCTTATTTACATGCATACACATATCTGTTATTGCTTTATTCTGCCTACTTATGTGAGTTTTACTGTAAACCACACGTGTGTTATTAAGTCGTTTTTAGTAAATAGTTGCTTCAGTTAAAGTACTTTTTCGAACTAATCATATTAGTTTTCGTTTAAAATATTTACTTTCATTGAATTAATTCAAAGTCAGTATAGATATTTCATGGTGAAATATTAATATTTAGTATCGGAGATTTAAAGCTCCATTTCCACCGATAGGCAATTAAACATATTGGCATGGCAAACTATGTATTAATACTGAAATTTGAATTTAAAATAATTTATGAAGCTCCTTCATTTACTTTGGACTCCATTTATTGGTTTTTATTTTATTTTTTCTGTAAAGTAATATCCCTTTTTTAAGTAAGGTTTTTTATCGAATTTCCAAATGTAATTAATTACAAACATAGGCAGTATACTGAGACATTTTTAAATTGGATGGCTAGAGTAAGAAACGACTAAGAACTTTTCGATTGTCGTCCGAATGTAATTGGAATGGCCAAAAATAGTTCATGACAATGCAATGGCAATTATTATATTCATCCATACCTCACCATGCATCTAAAAATATATAAATAGAATTAGCAAAATAATACTACTAAATGTCAATACGTAAAAATTAGTAAGGAATCAGTTGTGTAACATTTAATATTGAATGCAGTTGCAACCTTTGCTTAGACACGAATATTTTCAGATACCTAAATAACCTACTTATTTAGAATTTAGCAATAGTAGACTACAAAAACTGTCGGCAGCAAGCTATGCCATACAAATATTTATATAAAAGTTTAAGATCTGCTCATATTTTTTAAAATTCAAACTCTTTACAATTTAAACACCCACGCCTTAAAGATTCACAATTAATTGAAAAAAAAGAAACAATAAAATATTCTATCTTTCAGAATATACGTATATATATTCTTACCTAAAAACAAATACCCTAAAAATAGGATACCAAAAAATTGATTTAATATGTGTTTATCGAAAAGTAAAAAACTTCTACAAATATTTTATCACATTGGATGACCGTAAAAATCTAACACAAGTTTAAATTTGAAAATAAAAAACCAGCGCATTGTTTCACTTGTGAACTTTTATCTTGGTCAATTACGCCTAACACAAAGAAGATAAATTGTTACCTTTATTTCCAGCTATTATGTATGACTAATTTAATTTAATTTGTTAGTACCAGATAACTTTTTTTGAGATTGATACTGATGAATCATACAAAAAAATCTCGGTATCACTTATAACGAAAATGAGTCATATTGCAAACAACACTGCAATAAAAGCTAGCAATCCAATAACAAATCACTGCAGTTTGTAGTGTTTGCAATGTGAAGTTTGTCTTTTTCAAACATGTTATCACCGAATGCAAATCAATTAAGACTTATCATTCAGACTATTGTGCAAAAAATATTAGGAAACATAATATCATGTGACTAAAAGACAAAAACAATACAGTCAGTATAAAATAAAGAGAAATGAAGTTTTTTATGCACATTATTAAAACGATATTACAAGCAGCTAAATTTAATTAATTTCTTAAAAACTAATTGTAATGTTACGTCCCAATATATTTCTTTTTCTATTCTCTTTAGCCTTAATTATCCACGCATCTGCAAAGGATGATACTTTAGTAAAATGGGCAAAGACGTCACGGAAGCCGTCCTACGAAAAGTCTCAAAATCTGGAATATTTAAACAAGACCACAGTTTCCTTCTCCGGTTGGCATACGTTGAAAGCAAATTTGGAGAAGGTGACTACACATTTCGAAAACACTATTATGGAGGTATTTGGCAAGTGGAAGAATCAGTGTTTCGAATTACCCAAACCAGTCCTTCAACACTTTTCGCTCACTATGAAGCCATTCAGACAAAATTTCAAATTGACTGGCAAGAGGCAACTTGGGATCAGCTCGTAATTCCTTTATATTCTGGCCTTGCCGCAGCTCTCTACTTTACCTGCGTTTCAAAACTCGAACCTATGCCACAAACAGTTCCCGGTCAATTCGAATACTGGAAAGATTATTATCGCCCATTTGGAGATTTTAATAAATTTAAGAATGATACTGAATGGCTTGGAAATCAAACAAAGTGTCGTGGCAAGTTGGATCTATGCATTGTACTTGATGGCTCTGGAAGTATCGGCCAAGCTAATTACCAACTAGCCAAAGATTTCGTTGCATCTCTAATTACCTCATTTACTCAAGAGAAGCGATTTTATCATCTTAGAATTCCACCAGAAGGAATAACAGTTAATACAACAGACATCGCTGGAAAAACGAATGGATACTGGTCCCGTACGGAGGAGGTTCCATCTGAAGCTGTACATGATGGTACAATTACTAATGGCCTTACTTATATTCCTCCTCCTTCTCACTATGGCCATAGGGCAAAACGAGATATAGTTTATGGAAAAGAATATGAATCTAACGTGTACATTACGATTGAAGGAGTTGAAGAAATTAATAACTACACTTTGTCTTTCGTGGACGCGGACGGTAATAGAGAAGAAAGTGGTGCGGGATATAATACTTCGGCAAAATATATTTTCTTCTTTGTCATTTGTTTCACATGTATTTGTCAATTCATAAAATAATTCTTAAATGTTATTGTTTACTCGATGTACAGCTATAATGCTTTATACATAAGAAATATGATTTACTAAATTTTAGTACGTTTTAATGTTTCTTAACAGGCAATTAAATATTTGTAAAAATATTTCAATAAAATCGTCTGTAAAAAATGTTTTTAATGATTTTAATAGTTCCTACTAAGTTAGATAGTTGTTTTAATTCCTTTTATTAGTTAAATAACATAAGTTTTGTCTTCGTTTTACTCGACTAAACTAACTGTTTAAAATAGCTTCGTTATATTCGGCAAAATAGTAAATACAAAAACGAATGATGATTGACTCAGTGTTGATATTATGATGTAATTAGAAAGTATTTTAAAGGTTACTAGTTATCAGAATAACTTTTAGTCAGAATAAAAACAAACAAAATATGCAAATAAAAACAAATTCTAGAAAAAAACATGGTAGTTCCTTGATTGTCAGATAATAAGACGAAAATAAAGGCAATCACGGCTAGTTGTGTATCTAAAAATGAGATCCGCAGTCGATAAATTCGAAATTCGGGTATGACTTTCATGTTTCAAAACTCCAGGGATGATTTTATATTAATGAACTTTTTACTAAACATATATAAGAATCGAAATATGCAGCATACTATTAATGTAGTACCGTTGTGGCAGCTGTCGGAAAAAAATAGAAATTTGTACAATACATTATTAGGAATTTTTTACTCCGCATTCGGCATTTTTTAAACTCTTCACGAAATTCCATGTCAATGAAATATTAAATGTTTCACGTTTACATTAAAGTAAAATATGATTTGTTTTGTGTTCGTAACATTTTAAGTTACTATTAACACGCTGAAACACGAACAAATTTCCCGAAAAAGTCTAGTAGCAATTTATAAATATACGCGAATATGAAAATAGTATAAACTTCAGATAATATACCACAAACAGCTTGCCCATGAACAAGTTATAGTTCTTCATTTCCAGGGACACTTCCCCAGTTTCTATTAATAAGTAGTACACTATCAAGCAATCATATCTACACACGTGTGCCAAACTAAACAAGTCATTTTACATTTGGTGATAAAAATGAATTGACACAAACAATACAATGTGCATTTATTTTTGCTCATCACATCACAAAGAGTATTTGCTATTGCTTACAAACTATGTAATTGTCCTGAATGAGTGAAATCTTTTCTCGAAAAGACTACATTTTGGATAGTTAGCTCATACTTTGCGAAAATGATATTGAACGACGTGCATATTTTTTGCCTAACTGCTTGAGTTGGATAGGTGCCTTCTGAACACGCTAGCTTAAAAACACATTATTGTCATATCAAGTTATAGTCACCCCATTCTTATATAAGGTTTTACTATTCCCAATATTCTTGAAAGAAACAAAGCAAGAACACCAGTGCTTTATCCCATCAGGATCCCAGCATGTAGTCCATGATTCAACCCTCTTCCATTCGATAAAAGGGTTGAAGAAGCTTGTATCTTTTTTCGGGTTTCTGATGTACCACTTTTATGTATGACTTACTTCATTGAACCCGTGTATTAGTTTAAAGTTGGTTGCTCGCTAGATTGTTTATTTATTTGACACAACAACTTGATGCAATGCATTTTTAGGTAGTTTATTGGATGTATAATATACCGATGTGGGTCAATCAATGGATTTACATAATTAGCATGTAATGTATGCAAGTGTAAAAATATTAAGTTCACTGAAATATATGTTACATAAAGAAAACAAACATAAAGAAAGAGAAACTGTGCCATAAAATTTTATCAAAACATCGGATTCGAATTATGAAAATTACAATCAAGACGTTTTTATCTTTATTTACAAAATTAAAAAAGACCTGCATAAAAATTAAGTTGACACATTTAAATGCTATAATTTACTCAACATTAAGACAAAGATGTTAAGTACTTTTTTGAAATAAATAAAAATTAATTGTATTCATACCATAAGATATCGATTGCATTGACTTACTTGAATGATATGCAATGAATGTTAAACGGAAGTCAAATGTTTACGTCTAGTAAGCACAAAAATATTTCGTGCATCAAAATATACATCAATTTAAACTGCAATTTAATGATACGTTAAAGCATAATTACTCTTACAAACACAGCACACACAGGTAGAAAGCGACAATGAATTAGTGGTGTACGTAAATCAATCACCTAAATCTGTTCATTTAAGGCTGGATGTGATCGATAAGATACGTTTATTTCATTTTCTGCATTAATTAAAAATACTAAAAGGAACATTATCGCCAAACTTTTAGCTTTAGTTGTTGTGGTTATGATCATTTTAGGCCTGGTAAGGAGCCAGGAAGCTGAGAAGAAGAAAAAGTGAAGAATGAAAGCATTCTACAGGGGAAAGTGGGACGCTGTCTGCACGAGATAAAGGGAAGCAGTCATCTCACTGTCTCAATTCAAAGGTTTCGGCATTTGTAGTAGCACGTTTTAAGTCTGTTTTATCCCTACCGAAATTTACATTGGAAAATATAAAAATAAGATTTTTTAAAGAAATAAATGTATTTGATTCTCATTAATTGTATGCCTTTTGTAAAAAAAAACAAGTTAACTTATTTAACATCGATTTCACACATGAAATCAAAGCAAAACATATTTAATGTGTAAGCATGTTGACATAGAAACTAGCTTCGAGACTCAACAACCATTCTAGCATGAACTTAACTACAATTTTGTGTCAGCTAAAAAAGCTTCATAGTTTTTAGTTTAAGAGAGAGATTGCAAATTTAGTCTAACAAAACTATTTTTAGGAAGGCCCATCTACTCATAATTATTATAATAATAAATTTACATAGGGTTTTTAAAGTGTTTTTACGATCCTAGCTTTCTAGTATTAACGAGACTCTTCAAGAGGAATTATCACGACAACAGAATAAATCATTATACGAATGTAAAGAAGGTCATTAACGAAAGTCAGTATATTCTCCTAAATCAGATAAAAAAAACTTTTTTTTTAAATAACAATTTTGTGCGACTGACATCGAGTTAAAAATGGATTAAAAACTATGTTTTTCTAAAAATTGCAAATTCTCAAGGTTAAATATGCAAATCATTTGGCATATATTTTAGCGAAACCGAGAAGAATGAAACTATAATTGATTAGTCAAATCCAAATTACTTAAGACCAGCCTTTGTTATCTACGTAGTAACAAAATATCTTAGGTATTATATTTTTGTGTAAAAAATGTTTCAAAATTAACCATGCCACAACATATTACATTTTTTATCAGAAACAAGTTAATCGATATATTTTTAATTACCTTCACGATTAAAAATATATCAACTACTTCGAAACATTTTCAGTGTCAATTTTTGCTATTTAGTATGCATTTAAATTGTAAAATTTTGCCTGTTAATTTTTTAGTTCAAAATTTCTTATATTTCTAAGATAAAATGCTGAAATAGTTTGCCGTCATGTTCTCAAATGATGTATTTAGAATTTACGAATTTGAAACACTATAATTACATGTAATAGTTCTATCGTTTCAGTTTTTTAATACTGAAACTCACATCAATAAAACTATTATAACATTTGAGTGAACCATAAGCCATACATAGATTTTTAACTAATAAGAATTTGGTACGCTCTCATGCACGTATATACGTTGTGCATCCACACCTGGAAAATTTAACCATAAAGTCACTTATCCAAAACTATCAACTATTGTTTTACGCTTACATACACGTAAACATGTTAAAAATTGGTTCTGTAAATGATATAATACAGGCAGAAGACTTAACTTTATAAGGGAAGTTTGTGATATTCCATTATCCGGTGCTGAATGTAAGTTCAATGTATGATGTATAAAATCGAATGCTGTTACCATTCATCAAAAGCCAATTTAATGTGTGCCTGTACACAATTTATTTTCCCTTTTACCTACTTTCACTTAACCAAGACTGTTCATTTAACAAGTAACAAATATGACTAACTAAAATAGAAATATGTGCATAAAACAAAAGCTTACTTCAAAAAATATTCTTTTTACATACATATTGCATTGGTATGCCTAACCCCTGACTATGTACGTATTTCAACCCTATCCAGTTCCTTATGGAGAAAGTAAATGGGTGTGAGGATAGCATCGCAACCATCCAATTTTCCCTTTTACTAGACATACTTACATGGTTTACATTGTGGTTTATCTTAACTTAATACCGATGCTATGAAATATTTTACTATGCAAAAGAGCTTATTAAAAAGACTACATCATGTCAAAGACAAGTAATACACCATGATCAAGATATAATAACAAACTGCAAAACGTTAACAATTTCATTCCTAATTTTTCCGTTTTCCTATAAAGTTATTAAATTTATTTTATCCATCTTACAGATAATTTTTTCTCAATCACAGAAATAAGTAAACTTTTGCAAGTTGCATAATAAAAAAGCTACAGATTCAAAATATTAATTTTTCGCTTGATTTTTCAAAGTAACATATTTTCGACTAGTTCATTTTTATTTTTCAATTAACTTTTCCAAATGCCGATTCCTCCACCAGTATCATCTACGTGTTTGTAGAGGACTTTGTCAACCAAAATGGAAACGGTCTAACTCAAACAAAGATTTATCTGGGATGTTTACGGATGTTCATGATGTTCTTCAGTGGCCTCCAAATCGATGCATTAACGAATATGATGCTAACAAATGCTCAGACCATTGACCAAGAAATGAGTGATCTTGAAGATAAGATACGCCATCCAGAAAGTGACACAAACTGCACTTTGAATGAGTTTCTTGCTGAGAATGGACATTGAGCCCATTTCAAACTTCTCAAACAAGCATTGCATGACAACGACAACAACGTTACATTAGACTCCCTGCTGAAGTACAAACATGCCAATAACCTTATGCTTTGTGTGTACTTTATAATGAATGTTTTTGATGGGGAATTCGCCGTGATGTATGTAGTCCGCTTGTTATACAATATCATCACTTACCGGATTGCAACTCAAGCATCTTGCCTTGTAATATACTTCATGAATTTTGAAACAATACACGTTTTATATTAATATTTATTTATGTTCACTGAATTACGCTATCATGATTTTTAGGACACTATAAGTAAGTAATTTTCTGCTTTTCATTTCATAGTGATGCTAAAAGAAAATGGGTTTGGCGACTGGCGTGGAAAAGTAATGATGAAGCGTTTCTAAAAAGAGTACCGTTAATACTAGACGAGCTGGAGAAGGAACCCATCGGAATGGGAAAAGGTCAATTTCTAATTGACGAAAGTTCCCTTTATCGGGTGCGTAACATTTGCGAATAATGGCATTATAAAACTTTTTTGTTTTCATGACAATTTTTTATTGCTGCAAACAGTTTATTGGCTCGGTTGGATCTGTCTTTGTTCTCCAGGCACAGTCAAGAGAAGCAAACATTGAATAAAGCATATACAACAGAAGCAGTGTATGTATGTACGTATACACTTCTGAAGATATATCCCTGTTTGAAATACCTTGAATTCATGAGTTCGATTTTTTGTCGTGTTAAGGTCCGATTAATTTGTTATAAAATTATTAACGTTGTGTCCAGATTTAAAGATTAGTTCTTCTTTAACGTTAACAAGAGAAATGGAAAGCCCTATTCTCAACCACTGTCAAGTTACACAATAAATTAATGAGGGGTTTCAAATAAACATTAATACCATAAAAGAATGAGTTGGAATTGAATTTTTTTGTTATGCTCACTAGGTAACCAAATATGCAATTAACTTTAGTTTTGATTCAAAAAAATCTATTCTTTTGTCTATTGAGGGCCACAAATTTGCACATGAGTATTAATAACAACGGATTTATATGTTAAATTGCATGGCGGTTCTTGTGGTTTAAAAACATTTCCATAGTTACCAACACCTTTTTGAATATCGCCAAAAAACTGGCTTTTTTGACACTAAAATGGCTATAACTTTTGTGCAAATATGATTTTTGAAAAACGAAACTCAATGTTGTCTAGACAATTTAATTTTCTTTTGAATGACACCTTGGTTACCATGGTAAGTTAAAAACTGTGGGCCCCAATGTTGATGAAAGAATCCAAACCCAAATTTTTTAGTTTTGCCCCCTACCCCAACAACCCAAAGGGCTGGGGGTCAAACTACACTTTTTTGGCTCTAATTTTAGAGGCCCTACCTAGTGAGCATAACAAAAAAATTCAATTCCAACTCCTTCTTTTATGGTATCAATGTTCATTTGAAACTTCTCAATGCTATTTTAAGAGACCGTTATTTGTCTTGTGTACATATTAAAGATTATTGTAGATTAAATTATAATGATACCGTAAGATACAATGGTTTACACTATTTCTGATATGCATACTTGTAAGTAATAAATTCAACATAAAATTAGCAAACATAACTAAAAATAAAAAGAACGTTTAGGCTAAAATTACAAACACATAACGTTCAAGTAAATTTAAAAATAGGAAACGTCTAACGATTTATTAAAATGGTTAAGTTTTTATTGGTTTAAATGTCGTAATTAGCGACACTATTTTTTTTTAAATTAATCGTTAAGAAAAAAAATGTTTTCTGGAAACAGGTTCCGCTTCATTTAAATGCTAGTATGTATGTACGCAAATGATTTTATGATTATGATAATTTAGACAACGAATAAGAACTGTGGTAATTTCATTACATTTTCGCAATTAAAACGTTAGTAGAAAAGATATAGCTCTAATATATGATATTACTGTGACTCTACAGTTATACAAAAGAGTATGTTGAATGCAAAATATTTTACGGTTATAAGCTTTATCACTTACTTTATGCGTGAAAATTATTACTATACAGTAGACGTCATACATCTGGTAATCACAAAATGTCAATTAAACCTGTGATTTAATGAAATATTAAAGCCTAATCACTCTAAAATCTAAATATTTTTTATTGGTGAACGTCAATGAATCACTGGTTATAGTTCTGTTCGATCCATGTTTTCGCAGTGAATCGATCATATTCCAATATTTCATCGATACTTCAAAAATCAAAACGCCATAATGAAAATTATCGAAAAACTTTCAGCTTTACTTATTTTAGTGTTGATTCTTCTTACTCTGGTAAGCTTTTAATATGTAGACTCTTATTAATATTTTTCCCCTGACTATCCAGTTTGTATTAATCCACAAAAATATTTTTTGATTTCTTAGAGCGAGGCAGCCGAAAAGAACAAAACTGAAAAAAATAAGAAAAAGAACAAGTCCGCGCGAGAAGGACACGAAGGATGATGAATTTCGTTTCGAAGTCACAGGGTAACACTTTGGTATTTGTGGTACCGCGTAATATTTTAAAATTTATGTGGTTTATGCCTCAAATCAAGTTGTACGATGAGTAAATGTGCGAATAGAATGTAAATGAACTTACTTGTTCCTTTTTTTTTTGGGAATTTGTACCCTGGAAAATTATTTCAAAAATACTTGCATCATATATCAAGCATAGTGGAAATACCATTTGTAAATTGTTACAAGATCTAAACTGTGTACTTCATATAAAATTTAACCTTCCACCATTCCACTTCATCTTACACCATGCACCAGAGATTTAAGCATCAATTTACTCCTATAATTGGGTCATTGACCTTGGACAATAAATGACTTGGTGGACAAGCGAGTTCAAATAAAATATTTGTAATCATT
>JAQIWN010004636.1:0-10930 GCA_034699025.1 Entomobrya cf. arborea Gr-Col-00668 | reverse complement strand
TAGATAGGTTGTATTTTAATTTGCCAAAGCGTTAACTTTCTGCTATATATTTCATAAGAACAGGTTTAAGCGAATTTCAAAAAATATGGCAAATGAATGTCTACTGTGTAAGACCGTGGTGGTTATATAAACCGTAATAATCACTGCTGTAAGTAATAACTTTCAAGTAGCCATTAAATTGTTTTATACTTTTTTGGTTACGGCTGAGTTCTCAGATCGCTTCTTCTTTCACGGGCATCGTGTAAAACACCCACACGGGATCTCCTTTGTTTACATAAGTTATGTAACATAACGTTTTTCTACGCCCACGATTAAAATATGTAGAAACTGAAGTGATTTCAACTTCAGCGTTGCATGCAAATCATAAAAAGAACAAACTCAACTAACTACCTGAAAAGTAAATGATTTATAAGCACATTTGCCATATTTGCAAAGGTTATTCGGTAAAAGATTTACTAGTCAAAACATTTTTAAACATTTTGTTTTTTTATGCCGTGGTCGGTTTTCATCTTTTGAAATCAAAGCCACTTCGAGGAAAGTTTAAATTGGTAAATATAGACAAATCAATAACAAATGATGATGTAATTGTAAAATTATTTATTTTCTGATTTCTACAAAATTTTAATCACAAAATCAAAATTATCACATTCATTCACAGTCATGAATCTACTCTCATACACCCTTCTTTTGACAATTAAATCCCATACAATTGTCTTTCGGACGAGCATCCCCAACTTTAGTACACTGAATCCACGGCACTCCAACATACCCTGATTCACACTCACATCTTGCTGAATGGTTAACAACTCTAGAATAGTTAAAAACAAAATTAGTAAAACTTGTATTCATATTTTGATTTATTATAACCACTCTAAATGTAGTAGTGACCTACCTGCAAAAGGCATTCGATGCACAGTAAGATTTTTCTTCAATACACGGATCCATGCATTGATGATACTGACAAGCCAT
This sequence comes from Entomobrya cf. arborea Gr-Col-00668, assembly GCA_034699025.1. Taxonomy (NCBI): domain Eukaryota; kingdom Metazoa; phylum Arthropoda; class Collembola; order Entomobryomorpha; family Entomobryidae; genus Entomobrya; species Entomobrya cf. arborea Gr-Col-00668. Next base: position 9,961 of record JAQIWN010004636.1, on the reverse strand, counting down.
ACTTTCATTACAATCTTCATTTTTCTCACACTCTGGTTTGCAGTTAGGATATTCTCCTCGATAACCTGCCTTGCAAACACACATAGGTCTCCCATTAACCACACGACAATGACTTTTCTCATCACAATTCTGACCACTTCCGAATCCGCACCGACCTATGTGTATCTTATCCACTTTTTTAACATGATTATCATGTCGTCGATAATGACGAGCAGTAGGGCCTGGAGCAGTACCCCCTCTACCAGAACTGATTATAATATCGTCATCATCATAACTGCCATCGTCGTTAATTATACTATTGTCATTATCGTCATAATAATCAGTCACGTTAAACCGGGTTGAGTTATAGTTGTTGATTGCATGGCTGCTAATATTTATCACATAATCACTACTGTCATTGTGGTGACCCCTGTGCCCGGATGCGCTAGCAGGTACTATAGAAAGTCGTTTAAGACGGCAGTCAAGCCCATTCGCAGGATTTCCAACGTATCCTCGTCGACAAGTGCATAAAACGTTGCCTTCTATCACACGACATTCAGAGAAAGCTATTCCAGCACAAGGACTGTATTCCGGAGAACACGGATTCCCACAAGTGCTATTAATACAGATATGGTCAGAGAGAAGACAATCACGGTTAGTTTTACATTTATTCCTGGCGTATGAGGAGGTTGGACCAGTGCAGTCAAAAGGTGAAATACAAACACAACGTTTAATTCCTCTAAAATCGCGTTCACATCTGAGACCAACCCCACAAGAGTCCATGTCGTAATCAGCATACGGATTTCTAAATGAGCATTCGTCTCTTTCATTCATCGGTGGTTGTAAAGGTGCTAAAGGAGACATTGGAGGATCCAATGTTTTGGGTGTCGGGGTTTCCCCGGGATGATAAGAAGTGGGATAATGAGATGGCGGCATGCCATCTAAGTTTCCAGATCCATAGCCTGAAGAAGAAGGAGATTCAGGGAAGGAAGGCGGAGGTCTAGTAAAATGAGGTGACATGGGTGAAGTAGGTGGCCGGGAGCTCCACCTTGTACTTCCAGTTGAATCATAAAAATCTGGGTTAGTTGGCGAAGGTGGTACTTTTGTATCCAACCCAGTATGATGGCCCCAAGAATGTCCTTGGTAATCAAGTTCAACAGGAACAACGGGTGAAGTTCCTCGGCCTTGTGTTGGACGTGGCAGTGGTGGTGAATGAGTATCACTTGGAGAGGGTGAAAATATTGATTCTCTACATTCTTTATATGGATCTCCTTCAAAACCGGGTTGGCATCTACACAGGGGAGCATCATTAAATACTGTACAATCTGCGAATCTTGCACATGGATTGGGGAAACAAACAGGCTTCGCTGATGTTGTAGCTGGAGGTAAAGCTGGTAGTGATGGAGGAGGAGCTGATCTTATGGGAATGCAGCTAACGTAAGGATTTCCCTCATGACCAGGTGGACACGAACAGGAACTCTCAGGTTGTTGTGACCGGAGTAGTTTACCGGTGGTAAAGATGCTTCGATATTTTCTTCCGTATGCTGGTTCGCAAATGGCATTGTAACCACAAATCCCATTACATGGGTCACTGTCCCTGCAATGTCCATCAATACAATTTTCTCCAGGTTTGCATTCCCCATCATAACGGCAATGAAGATGGGTACCACTTGTAGTTCCGGTGCTGCTGGATGGATAAGAAGGAGTAGGAGATCTACAATGGCCTTCAATGCAATTATCCCCAGGTTTGCAATCTCTATCATGACGACAATACGAATGGGTTCCAGTCGTAGTGCCGACGCTGCTGGGTGGATACGTAGGAGAATTACAATGCCCTTCAATGCAGTAATCTCCAGGTTTGCAGTCCCTATCATGATGACAATAAAGATGTGTACCACTTGTAGTGCCAGTGCTACTTGAAGGATACGCAGGAGATGTGGCTGGATAACAGTTGGAAGGATCACCTGTAAATCCAGGTGGACATAAACATGTTCGACTTCCTTGAACGAAATGGCATTCTGCGGGGCTTTGACAAGGATTCGGATTGCAAGGATCTCCCCAAGAAGTTGAGGGATTAAAATAGGCAGTTGGCGTGACTCCAGGTGGGACACATTGAACAGCAGGATTTCCAGTAGTTCCAGCAGGACAAACACAAACTGCATTGGAGGTTGTTGGAGATATTACGCACTCTGCATTAACGCCGCATTTTCCAGGACAAACAGGTGATGTACCTTTGTCGCAAAGACCTTTCATGCACTTTCGCCTTGAAGGGCAGTCGGCATCACGATAACATTCTCTGTGCTGACAAGCAGGAGGAAGACCAACGTATCCAGGAGGGCCTGCGAAATAAAAATGCAGCCAGGAAAGTAGAAAACGCACAAAAAAATATCTCGAAGTTTCAAAAGTAATTAAAAACATACAGCTATTCCAAGGCCCAGGAGTTGTCGAGTTGAACTTGTAACAATTTTTCAACGGATCACCTAACAATCCAGTTGGGCAACTACATTGAGCTGTGCGTTTTGATCCGTTTAGGAGAACTCTACATTCAGCGTTTTGACCACATGGACCTGAGAAATCATTTAGTTGGGGTAATATGAGACAAGTTATTTTTTGCATGTTCTAGTTTGCTGGACATTGTTTCAGTTGTACCTGGACAAGGGCTTTGACATATTGCCTTTATGCAAGCTTCATCTTCTGCACAGTCCTCATTTTGAGTACAACTCTTTACACAATTCGGTGGAAGGCCAGTGAAGCCACGCTGGCAGGAACATTTGGATTGACCTCGGTACAGGGTACATTCGCCTCCTATTGGTATCAAAATGTAGCGGATTTAACAATAATTATAGTCATCCAGAAGTTTAAAAAAACGAAAGTGATCAAAAATGAAATTCATGTTAACATCACCTTTGCCACACGGACTAGGATTACACGGATCAGTGGTACATTGGCCTTGTCTACAGAATTTCCCTCGTGGACACTCCTTGCTCGATCTACATCTTCCTGTAAAAATTGCATTTTTTATTGATGTAAAAAGTAGTGTAAGGTTATCATAACATATTTCAATATTCAAAATTAATGTACATCCTACAATTCAAGTGCAAAAATTGTGTACATGGATTTGTTACTGTTACTATTATTACCTGGTGCACACTCGTCATACGGATTGCCACTTAGACCGCGGAAGCAGTAGCATACTGCTCGTCCATTGACAACGCTACAGTCTGCCTGCAAACGTGATATAATACATATCAATATTTGAAGACCGGATGTAATTAGTTCATCACCATCATAATTCATACAACAAAATGTGTTACAAGTTATGACGATGTTCATGAGTGTGTCTGTGTAGCCAGGTGTAGTGTATGAGTACTTATGTCAGCCAAATGCTCACCACACTTGGGTTCTACAATGTAATCCATATATTTAATTCAATTTTTATACGACCTTGATGTACACACTAATTACTAGGTTTTAAATTTTATTGCTACATGGTCATCTGAAAAGGTGCTATCTTGATGTTCCTGACATAATTTACAACGTTTTTACACCAAAAACCATATTAAGCATTGAAACATGTGAGCAGTGGCATGTACGAACGGCTTCTTCTGCTGACCAATTTGTTAATTATGAATAATGTAGAGTATTATTGTTAAACTGGGGAAAACGCACCTGCTTTCCACAAGGGGAAGGATCACAGAGATTGCTCCCTGAAAATTAAACAGGATATTTTTTTAAACAAAATTAGGACTGCTTGTTTTACAGCCCTGTTTGGTTCATGTAAATGTAATGAATTAATTAAGATTTATTACCTGGCTTTGTTGTGAATGTTGGAGGTGGAGGAGCCGGTGCAGGTTCCTTAGGCTTTTCGTCATCTCTCATAACATAATGCTCTGCAATTCTCACCGTTCCTTTATAGTTGACCGTGCATACATAAGTTCCGGAAGGGCTTCTCTGCTTCTTTAGATTAATTAGAAATCCTCCCTTTGTGTTGAAACCACTTGCACCTGTCACCGGACAGTTAAGCTTGTCCTGCGAATACGAAGTACAAAGTAAGAATATTTGAAAAGGATGAAACTTTTTTGTTTGAGATTTAATGACAATTATTACTTCATTATCCTTTCTGCACAACGTTGCTGTAGCCTTTGGGTGAGACACTCCGCAGGGAATCCGAATGTACTGATCTTTTGCAGAATAAGTAATATTTGTCCCATTGCCAGCAGCGAATAATCTGTCACCTATCATGATCCAACAAATTGACCACTAGAAATATTTTCCTTTTGTAATGTCCTGTCTAGTTTTTATGATACCTTAAAATATTAACCTGGAACAAAAATGTAGTAGTAGGAATTGACTGCAGGCTCCTGAATACTTCGACAAGTGTAATTTCCAGTATCCTCTTCTCGAAGCACACCTTGGAACCCTAGTAGACCCAAAGAAGCCTCTGCCTCAAAAGACAGAGGTACATTTGGATCCTCTTGCCATTTGACATTGGTAAATGTAGTGAATTCAGGATGGCCATCTCCCAAGTAAACCCATTGTACTGGATATGTTGCGTTACATTTCATCAAAATCCTACTCGTAGCACTTGTGTCTTCTCCAATGATAATATCATTGTTTTTCTCTTTCCACAGATTCACCGCAGTTGACCGATTTGTTGGAGATGATATAATTTCCAGTATTTGAATTTGTGGCAGGTAATCTTCCGGTAAATCTGCGCCAGACACACCACTCCCAGGTACACACACAATGTAGATAAGAATTATCACAGGAAGTAGAGAACTGAGGAACCACGACACTGACACAGGTCGTATTTTACTGGCAAGTTCCATTTTCACATTTTCGTTTGAAGAAAATCTGCCAACAAATAGACATTTTTACAGGATTGTTACGCTTGGATATGACGCACACAATTTCATATCCATAAATCACTCAAAAAACTCAAACTTTTGCAATTTCTTTCTATTTTTTGAATACTTATTCCATTATGCTATTTATCATGATTTCAATTTTCATGAAAAATATAATTGCTCGCATCACAGTGTCTACAAGAAGTTCATCCCTACAGCATGATTCACAGACAAATGAAATCATGATGCTAAAAAATTACAATGTTACTCATTGTTCAAAACTTTACATTAAAATTATTTTTTGTACTATGAACTTGAGATGATTCAGACAGAAGTGCCAAAAATTATGTTTAACATGCTTTTTAAATATCCTGATTTCATGAATTCTGGATGGTGTCTATTTCTACTGCTACATACATACAACAATATCGTTTCGAACTCCTCCATAAATACATAAAACAATGGAATACCTGTATGCTCCAATACTAATGTTTATTTACTGGCAACAAGCCATAAATTGATTATAAGATAATCATACTGGCCACGCAACAGCATGCATTGTTACAATATATGGATCATACTACAATTTGTATCATCATAATTTGCATATAAAACAGAGCAGTATTTTATTAATCATAATTTGTTGGATTTAAAAAACAAAGAGTATTGTTTCATGGAATACGTTAGCATGAAATTTATGTACAACGCACATAGCTATGTTATTTACGCATGGATATTGTGGATTAATGTGGATGGATCATTGTTACGCTTCAATCTCCATTTAGTCAGTGCAGTGTCGAGAGTCGAGATTGCCGACAACGCGTACGCAATTTTTAATATAACAGGTAATTTAATGTTATGAACACCAGCAGTGAATTTAAATGTGCTTATGTTTACTCTTAGCTTTATTTTTGGAGTTATGCTTGCGAGGGATTCGTAAATTTTTAAATGTGAGCATTTTAAATTAAAGGAAGATGCACATAACCAATTTGGCCAAACTGTGAAAAAAGATCTAAAACTGAGATTTATGCGGTTGGATGGCCTTTACGCATAATATGATCTTTATCGACGAGTCGTGTATATAGGTATTGTAGGTGCATGATATTGCATAGTATCATACTCATACTATGTTCTGAAATTTGTTACCCTTTTTTACGGAAAATTAACGTTTGTCGAGTAAATACACAGATAGGAATAATTTCTATGATATGATTTACAATTACAAATAAAACGAGCTGATATTACGCTGTGATGAGACCACTTATGGTAGTAGTGGTTAAATTTCATGACCTTGACAAATGGCCCTGATTAAATTCGAGAAATAGTACCGCATTTCAGATTTCGTTAATAATAACATTTTTGTTTATACATATCCACGTTGTATGATAGCAATTAATACCTTTACGCTAGAATAAATTATGGGTGTAACGAGAAATGGCTAAAATAAAATATTACTTCAATCTTTTACATAAATTTTGTGTTTTACAGTTTAATTTTTGCAAGGTCTAGAAGCTTAATTTCTTTTACAAAAAATCATACAGATACGTAATGAATGCTACACATAAATAAACAAACATTACTTCATTCTTGGAACAGAAATAGTTCTTCGTTAAGTCATTTAACAGGTAAGTCAATAATACCAATAAAAATACAAATGAGCATAATTAAAATCGATTATTATAAAAACATGTTTGAAAAATGTTTCAGTTTACTGTTTTAAGCTCAAGCAATTTCTGAACAAGACACAGTTAATGACTAAAATTAAAACAACTTGATTAAAACATTAGATATTTCACATTCCAGTACGACAAGAGGCGCTTCTCATGCAATCAATAACTATTCTACATTGGTGAAAACTAGTAATAGCTAGCGTCAATCAACAGCCTTGAAGTCAGCGACCTGAAGCGTCTTTGTTTTCCGGGGCGTTCCAGACTTTGTTGCTTTTGGCGAAGCACTATTTGCTTTTTGGATTACCTGGTTGACCATAGTTTTCTTCGCACGTGCGTAAGTGCGTGGGGTATTCACCTTCGATAATGCACCGATAGGAGTGGATGGCGCATCAATCTTACCAGCTATGTGTTCCTTTTCGATCATGCAAATAAGCAAATTAAAGCGTGTACGCAGTTCCTCCTTCGACCTTGTACGCAAAAAAGCACTAACTCCATTCCTCGTTTGACTAAATAAACAAATATAGGTTTAAAAAGGTTCTGATCCGTAAAAGCGTAATTAACAAATTATATTACCAAGTTCAGTAAGCTGTATAAATAAATACTTACATAAGTTTAGAACGTAATGCACCAAAGACATCGGGAGTAAGCATGCCGATTTCCGATATGCTCAGAAGCAGTTGAACATCATCTTCTTTCGTAAATCGCTGACCAATCCAATGATGTGGGTCGTACTCCACACATACTTCAGACGGAGTAGTCGCATTCTTAATCTGTACACAAATCATAAATATTAAGTAAGAAACCTTTATTCGTCTCAGAATGATAATAATATAACTAAAAAAAATCCACAACTAACTTTGTCATCCAATAAATTTTGTTGATGCTTCCGCCTGTCCATTACTAATAAGGGGCGGTCTAATTTTGCCATTAGCTCTTCAAAGTTTTCAAGTTCATGACACTTCATCCAAAACACTTGACTAAACTGTACCACTTCTTCTACGTCTTTTCTGGATACCTCCTTCGCTACGTTTTCCAGGTTATCAAAACCATGCTTTTTCATAGCACTTACAAATTGGTTAAAGTGCTTCTTCTTCCAAGCAGGAAATCCCTATTCAATGACAAGTAAAAATGACTTATTAACCTTGAACAAACACCTAATTATTACTACGTAAAAAGACATACTACGTAGTACGTTCTGTTCTGTCAAATATTCGCACTGAAAAGTAACCCACCTCGAAATTTAGCATGTTTAATTCTCGTGACTCAATGTGGTTTAAGTCATTACATTTCTGCAAGCGAGTCCCTTCCGAAATTTTTAAATCAAGAACCTCTTGCAACGGAAGGTCTTCAGGGAATTGGATCATCTATTTAAAAAGAGAGAAAAAACATGCAATAAGAATCTGTATTTCTAACAAAACTTTCTTCGATTAAACCACTAGATAGATAGGTAGATTTGCTTTTATTTTCAGGTTTACAGACTTACTTTGCCGTTTCCAGATTTCCGTTGATAAATATCAACTTGCCTCCAATAAAGCTCCCAAATATACTGAGGACAAAATTGGAAATCTAGTGGCATAGTAGGTGGCCTCTGAAAATGGAATTTCAATAATTAGTCCATTTATTTGTAAAAAAATGTAAAGATTTAAAAAAAAATATCCACAAACTTAACTAACCAAGTCCTTAAATTCATTTTCACCAAAAGAGGATCCAGATTCGTTATCATCAGGCACAAAAGGACCGTCACTCGTATCGTCCTTCTCTTTTAACTCTTCATCGTCTGAGAGCAAGTGCTGTGCTCCCTTGCGACGCTTTCCTTCCATTATGTTCGCTGATATGTCCTGAGAAATTGTCTTCCTCTTCCGCAATTCCCTAATAACACTCATTAACATTATCGTACCAATTTAAATAATGTTAATGCAAACTAAGTGTACTTACCTGTAATTTTGTCCTTCGAAATTAAACGCCGATCCATCACCCATGGAAGTAGACGGCTTCTCCCACTTTAATTCGATTTGCTCAATAGTAAGGTCCCTCAAGTTGTCCTCGTTCATACCATTAAGACGACGATCCATCTCCTCAGAGCGTATTTTACTTTGAGCCAATATAGTATCGATGTCCGCATCACTGATTCCTTCGTTCTTCCCTGCTTTTAAAATCTTTTCAGCTCCGAAGCGCACCACACTTAACATTTCCACTACATTCGGGGCCTTTTTGGCATCTGCACCAACCAGTCTCCCTGAAAAAAGTAATTGTGATATTTTCTTGCAAAAAATAAACACTAATAGACCTTGCATTGCATTAAACCAGAATAAAAAATAACCAACCTTGCTGTATGACCATTCTGTCGAGATGCAACTTAGCAGCAGCACGTTCAATGATTTTCTCTTCAGCAGTATCTTGAACAACGAACCGGAACACTTGCACTTGCTTAGTTTGACCAATACGGTGTGCTCTGTCCTATTTATTTGAAACAAAAATGAACCCTTCCTGGGATGATATATTTAAACATATTATGTAGGTAGACAGATGATGTTTAAGTTTTGGACCTTACCATAGCTTGAAGGTCAACTTGTGGATTCCAATCAGAGTCATAGATGATAACAATATTGGCAGATGCTAAATTAATTCCAAGACCACCTGCTCTAGTCGACAGTAAGTAAATGAACTTGGTACTGTTTGGAGCATTAAATGCATCTATATCCTCCTGACGGATGTCGTAGTCTGTGTCCCCATCCAAGCGACAATACTTTAATTTAATTGATTCACAGATTAATTCATGTATAAAAAAGGATACACAGATACATTGAACAATCGGTAAGAGCTTAGCTTACCTCAAAGTTCCTCCAAATGCAATAGTCCTCCAAAATGTCCAGCATCCTAGTCATTTGACTAAATAAAAGAACTCGCGAATTTTGAGCCTTGAGTTTTGGCAGTAACTTATCCAAAACAACCATTTTACCACTATTTGTAACAAGGTGCACGTCAGTAGTGAAAGGCTTTGGTTCTGCTCCTTCGAACAAGTAAGGATGATTACAACATTTTCGGAGGTGCATGATGATATTTTGAAGAGCTCGTTTCGAGGTGCGACCAGTTTCACTATCAACTACTTGAATATCATTCAAAAGAATTTTCCGATACCTACAGATCAGATCAGCCACCATAAAATATAAGGACCGTGAGCACCTATGTATGTATCAATCAAAAAACAAAGTGGTTATTTTTCTTTACCACTTATTTCGAACTTACCACTCGCGTTGCATTGGAGTCATTTGTACGTAAAGTCTCATTTCCGTTTTCGGAAGAAGACTTTTCTCAACGTCAGATTTGATACGGCGGAGCAGAAAAGGACGAAGAACTCCATGCAGTCGGTCTACCAAAGTTTGATCGCCAATACAGTTCGTTTCATTGAACCAGGAATCAAAATCCTGAAAACCACCAGCCAAATGAAAAGTGTTACGATTATTA
>JAQIWN010004635.1:0-10931 GCA_034699025.1 Entomobrya cf. arborea Gr-Col-00668 | reverse complement strand
TTAAGCAAATTCAGCAAACGGAAAAAGTAAGTGAGCACAAGACGAAATAAGAGCACAAAAAGGAGAGAGGGCAACAATACAATTTTATTTCCTCATTTGTTTGCAAGCCTTCATCCTTAGACCATTAAAGAAGACGAATAAAAAGTAAAAGTCTGACAAACAAAATAATGTGTATCCACAGTCTATCCAATCCACTATCACTAATATTCTTTTTTATGCAAATGATGATAAAAATCCATCTGTCAAATTGTCTTGTTCTGTCTGTCTACTGTTTTTATTAGTGATAAGTATGATAAGTACAAAATATAAAAAGAAAGACAGCTAATCAAAGAGATGGGAAGAAAAAATGTAGGCTCAGGACAAGACTATTTTGTAGAAATATGTAGGCATTTAAATTATTACTTCCAATCCAATCCTTCATTCTCATAAATGTATTATGTGCGCTAAACGTTTTTTTACTCTTTCGCGTGCTCACACAAAATTGTTTTATTCTCAACAATTTGCTTGCTTTTTAGAAAACATCCAGATTTAGAGAGCTCTTTTACAACTTACCATTCTCTGCAAACAGTCCATGCACAAAAAAATATCATTCAAAAATGCAAATCAATCATCATAACTGTTAACTTACGAAATGACTACACGATGCTTCAGCCGTTTTGTCTGGGCTTGTACAGTTAAAACTTATTAAATATTACTTTTTATTTGATGTGATGATGAAAATAGTATAATCATTCATTGTACTGTTGCAGTAAATAGTGTAAAATAAAATAAAGTTAACGTAGGCAGTAGGCATGCATCATACCAAAAAAAACTTACGAATCTGCTGAAATATGAAGGCTTTAGGCTTTGGTTAAAAAGGCAATTTAATCCAAGTCCTCACTCGAAGCAAGTACACTAGTAATATTAGAAGTGATGATGATACTTACGTGAAATGATAATTATGGTTAAAATTCATACAACCGCAAAAATGTGCAGTGTGCAGTTGGGCAAAATGCATGCAGGCTACATTGTCTGCATAGTTATCTTGTGCTGAATAAAAATCATGAGGAAAGTTATCATATCATCACGTATAATATTGGGTTATGATGCGTCTGCCCAAACTTTAAAAAGAGCTTCGTTTAATTTTGAGCATCAATCAGTTTTTATGGCGTATGTACAATAAAATACAAAGGAATCGTACAAAACTTATACATATACTTAAACAACACATTATACATTACGGGATATTGTTGAAAGGAGTGTACTGGCTACATAGAAATTCTTCTTCGAATGAATTGTATAGGTTTGATTGGGCATTTCTGAGCATATTTAGTTACAAACAAGTGAGGGAGGACTATGAACAAACTAAGACGAGAAAGTACAGACATGTTAAGCCTTTTATTTCATTGTATACACATTACATTCCACTAGATTCAAACCCCTTGGTTGTAGGCGGTATTCGAGCAAATTTTAATTTAATGACATTTTGACGAAGACAAGCCATTTTTTGCTCTTGGTCATTTTCTTCAGTTGTCGTTGTCACCACAAACCACAACCCTTTATTTATGAATATTATACATTGAAAGATCATTTAGAGAAAATAGCTAATAAAATGAAGTTGATTTTTCACCTTCCACCTTAAGCTGATCATAGAATTTACAAATAAATAATTTTTAAGGAATGTTAAATTATTTAAAACAACTAATTTTGCTTATTTGAAGATTGTAAAATAATACAAATATATTTGTTCTGTACGATCCCCGCATATAGTTTTCCATTCTGAGCAGTATTTCATTAAAATAAATGTGCAAAGAAATACTAGGCGACTGTTCACTGTAAAAGCTAAAATTTTATTCAGACAGATATTTTCTGAGAGATATGATGAATAAAGATTTCTTCGAGCATTGAATCGCTTTTTTTGTTCATTTTTAACGCGCAGCATCACTCTCCATATAATTTTCATTGCCAATCGTGAAACTATTTGCTCAGTCATATACCTAGTTACTCATGATAATATTATCATTACAATTTATCTGTTTGGTTACTCATTTTGATTTGACTCATTGCTCACTGTTTTGGTTAACAAGACAATGTAGAATGCAGTCTAACATAAGTAGTAAATGTGATGATTCATCATTGAGATACCGACACCCAACCAACCACAACAACATGGCAAATCGGTACTAATGGAATATTTTTTTTGATTATGATCTGGTATCTTTTAAAGTATCAATGTTATCTTAGGACACTTTGTAATATTTATGTAGTCATATGCTTCCATGTATAAATGATTGGTGAATGCATAAGTGATGTTATTATGATCAATGTGCTTCTTCATCAACTGCCAGCAAACTTCGTGACTGAATGGCTTATTCTGGTTCTGCCTGTCATATCAATTCCAAGTAATAACATAATTTACAATCGCATGAAACAATTAATTGCAGCGCAGACTTTACTCACCGTCCATGTCCATGCAGAATAAGTGTACCCAAAGAAGCTCCTTACACTTGATAAATATTTACACTGATAGTTTAAAAACATCTCAGTCAACACTCACTCGTAGACAGACTGATGTAGTAATTAATACTTTATCTCAAACATCATTTAGAATCGAGTAAAATTATTTGCATGGCTGATCTTGGTCTTCAACTTCTGTCACCCAATGCATCTCTGAGTTAAAAATAAATCTTCGAATTTAAGGTGGCTCCAGAATTTTTAATATACAAGGAAGCAATGATACACAACAGTGATCTGTACAGCCGTATAGGTAGACATGCTGTACTGAGGTTTTTATGATATAGGTACGCTCTAATAACGTTTCATAATGCGAAAATGAGATCATCTTTTCTACACCTTAAATCTAGATCAATTTTTTTATTGCAAACAAAATCTTCTTTTCAATAAAAATAATATCTTTTATCTTATCATACCAAGTATGACAAGCGTCAGATGTAGAACACTCAACCTAAAGTATTTTAAATTACCTTCGTGAATATGTGGTATGTTTTTGCTTTTCTTTTATCGTTTTGAGATGAAATATTTTCGTGTTATTAACGACATATAATTTAAGATACTTTGATGTCTATTTGCATTCCTAAATGTCTCCTTTGACAAGAAAATACTTTAAAAATTAATGCGTAAAAGAAACGAAAATCTTTTTGAAAAATCTTAAATTCAAATGTAAAATGATTTTTTTTATTAATTAGAAGGCTAAACGGATATAGAAAGCAAACTAAATTGTGTTTGCCTGAATAACAACCTGTCAGTTTCACGATTGTATTAAAAAGATTGCAAACATTTCAAGGAATTTACACAAGACTCTCAGGTAACCCAAACAAAAGACAGAAAAGATAAAAGTTAATGAAGAAGTAGCATATTTACATTGCAACTTGCAATTCAGCTATGTGTGGAAAATAGGGAGAGAAAACGCAGGTTTTCAAGGGCAACGAAGAGGAAAAGAAATCCATCCCACTACAAATCTTCGTATCGACTCTTTCTTGATCAATATCATCGCATCAGATCAGGTTAGTTCGGTTGAGTTTTGAGTTGATGGTTGTGATACTGTTAAAATTATTTTAAAAAGCGAAAGAGGAATTTGTTTGTTGCAAAGAAATAATGTAAATGCAAAATTTCGAGGGTGGACTGTTTCTGCTGAGATAAGTATTTGCCATGATGATGATTTGATGATGAAACGGTAGCAAAACGAAATACATTTATACACCTTGTTGAATAACTTAATGAAAAGGCCAGTGCTCTCTTTGATTTTTTTTCATTTAATAATAACATATGTACGAAGAAAATGTGCACATCATGTGGATGAATAAAACAGACATATATTTTTTTAAATAATGAAGAAAACAAATGATAATACCCAAATCGAATAGCCAGGAAGTAAAATCGTCCGTTTTATTGCATTTGTATCTATTGTTGATCGTATTGGATGCAATTTTAATTTCATTTTATTGCATGCAACGATAAAAGTTGAATATCATGACTGAATCAATTTGAAGACGAGTCTGACTCCGGTCCGATGATAATAAGTGGTTATCTTTATGAATCTCGACATACAGTTGTCTTGTAAATTGTGACTATACCTTGTCTCAAAAACTGCGTAGGTAATCTAATTGTCTCGATTTAATCATTTTAATGAAAGTATATTGTATATATTAGAATGCAATATAGTATAACTTAAATCTTATTTAAATACAACAAAACATTTTTTTTACATTCCAAATCGACCTGATGAAAAACAGATGGCAAACATATTACAAAAAAATACCAGTGAGGTGCGCTTGTATAGAAACTTTGTCATAAAACTAAGCGTTTCGAAATTCGGCAAAAAAATATTTGCTGAAATACGTGTGTTTACTGAGATGAGAACAGTAAAAAAAGTCATATAACAACCAATGTGGAACAAGTTTAATTTAGAAAACTCACATAATGATAAAGGGTAAAAATGCCCATAAAATAAGTACTTGTATCTCATAGGAATAATTGACATTAGAATTTCACATAATAATACTTGCTTACATGCTTCATAAAGTGCACGGACATTTTGTTTGTGCCATCAGTTTGCACTTTTTACAATGACGTCTTATCTTACACAACACCACCGACACATAATGACATTCCATTTTTTTACATGCTCTTTGGGGGAGGCAAACAACGAAATGGTCCATAAAAACCCTTTAAAACTTGAAGGTATAGCACAAAATTCCTTGTCGAGAGGAAGCAATAGCAATAAAAGTCCGCTTATTACAACAACGAAAATTACATACATTTACGCTTACATATAATATGTGCTTTTACCGTCTCGTCAAGTTGTTCGAAGGTTTCGGTGGTATTTTATCATAATAAAATTATTATATCTGTACTCTTTTAAAAGAAATACAAGTATTTTCTTCAATATTTCAAACTTTTTATGACGGAATTTCAAACAATTAGACATGCCAAGAAAAGTGGTAAAATTACTATTTGGCACAACTATCCAATAAGTTCTTTGGTTTGTTACAATTTTCGTCCTGGACAGGTACATGGTCTAAATTTCAGTTTACTTTACATTACAAGCGCATTTATCATCTTTTGGTTATATGTCATGTTTCGGTAAACGTTCAAAGAGGCAATAAAAATATCTAAAAATCAAATAATTTGACTCTTTGGTGCTCTTCAAGTGTAGTCAGTTAACAACAACTGTACATTTTCAACTTGAAGTTGGTTCAGGCCAGCTAATAATAAATATGACTGATGAATAGCTGTTTAAAGAAAAATATTTGCTTGTAAGTACCAACTAGTTTCTTGTGTTCTCTACAATAATTAACCAGCTCTACGAAACATAGATTCATTATTCACGATTATGCAAATAGTATTTTTTAGGATTTTAATGAACTCAAATGTACAGTAAGGATAGTATTATTATTTAAAGCGCGGAAAAAGAAGACTTTGGTTTATTATAATTATAGCTTTACAGCGAACTATTTGTAACATCTTTTGAATGGTCAGGGACATAATGAATATTTTAAAATGCTCCTAGTTTTGCTAATATTGGCAAAAAAAGCAGATTTGTACTTTAGACGGTTCCCAGTAATTGCACTGGTGTTGGAGCATGATACTCTAGCAGAATTAATTATTAATGTTCCATTCCAAGTTTCAGAGATGAAGATAATCCCCAAACAACAACTAATCTATAATGTGCTAATAATGAATTGCATGCATGAAGAATTCCTCAAACAAGATATATGTGTAGTCTTCGCAACACATATGAGTTTTGCTAATGAAACTCAGTGTGGGGGATCAAAAAGGTATTTATCTCACCTGTCATGTCATTTAAAAAAATGTATTCTTGTGTGGTACACGTTCTATGTACTAACTTAAGCCAAAATACTAAAAAATCATGGAAATTTTAGTGCCAGCAGCTGGCGTTTTCAATGAAACGATACCGTATAGTTGATGTATATTTAATTTTTGAGTAGATATGCATATTTTTGTAAGCATTTTCACATTTTTACAATAGACTAATTCATATAAGGAAATATAGATGGAAACTAAGCTGAAATGCGTATGATTTACAATCGTTGTTATTTTAAGTTTAAAAAATAATTTTGCAGATGCTGTCAGTTTGTTTTCCTGTGGCTTTTTTGTACTTGATTGTGTAATTCGATAGAATCGTAAAAATCAAAAAAGTTTTGCAGACGTAAAAATACAAAACTACTATAAATTGGAGGGCCAGTGCCAGACCAGAGAAACCACTTCGTGCGTGCTTGTTACTGGACTGCTGTGAACAAAGCTATTTATCATGTTAGGGGTTGATCTGGCAGTGCGGCCATCAAAAACACACAAATTTGCATTGTTTTTAATCAACCGTTAGCTACAATCATGATTACAGTTGGGGTTTAAGAATATCAATTACTGCTTACATTTCAAGATGTTACTATTAAAATAAAAATCTTCGTACTGAATAACTTATTTTTCGGTTATTTTGGTAACAGTCTTTATGCATCTCTGGGCTGCCCATAATTATAATATCAATATTTTAAAACTTCAAGGTTAATTCCTCTTTGCAGAAAAAATTGCGACGAAAGCACCGATTCTTGCTTACAGGATTAGTAGAGTTTGTATTTAATTTTTAAATCTTTAAAGATCTTTTTAGACACATCGGTTTTGCACAGCCAATCTATATTAGTATTCACACACCATGACACTCTGTTATGCTTCTGCTACTATTTTAGAGCTTGTCGGACTGATGATGGGAAAGACCACAACTCATCTTTGCTAGCATTCTATGTAGTCCATACATGGAAAAATGTGAGTAAACGATGATAAGTGGCTATAAATACATTTTTAAAAACAAGAATGTAGCACTCTCATTAATCACATATTTATCATGCTCACTGCTCACCTTTGCAGAAGCAGCAGAAATAAATCCAGCTCGCTCGTAGATCTACATCTGCATACACTTTGATAGGATTACCGACCGATGATGGGAACGGGAGTATTTTGTTCCTTGTCCAGCAAGCAGCCTAAAGAAATTCCAGACTGGGAAGAATAGCTCATAAGGAATTGGTCAAGTCAAAATTAAATGAATGGAAAGATTGAATGTTAGTTTATATTTTACATATTTATGCATGCCTCATCGCTACAGCAATAGCAATGCAATGGTAAATCGCAGTTGTTATAACAAACGCGGCTGCACGGCATCATCATCGTCAGTTTTTATGATCATGTTGTTACTTTCATGGTCTTAATTAATTCTATTCAAATTTTGGTTACAATAGGATCAATTGTACAATACACTTGTTTTGAAATAACAATGAGACGATCATCTCATCGCAATATTTTCATTGAATTCACTACGAGCGAAATTTTACATTCCAGATATATAACATAACATTAAAATATTATCGCATATGAAACGTAACCAACTGACTCAGATTGAAGAAATAAAGATTATCATATTATTGCAGTTGTGTTAGCACACACGTTTTTTTGCTTCGAAATTGTTTAACTAAATAAAAAAATTAAAAAATATTGAACATATTCCAAAAAATAAATATTTAAAACAATTCCACCTTTTATTACTGTTTCGCGTTGTTGGAAACCCAAAGTGCTTAATGATAAGGATTTTCTAGGTAGTATAAAATATTAAAAAATTCTGGCAAAAGTATTGCAGGGATCCGCAAGTTGGGATATAACTGGAGCAAAATCAAGGTATCTAATAATAAAAAATAACGGAAATTTCGATTAGGTTTGCTATATTATGTTACAAACTTCATTTCCTGGGCACCACTTTTGTTGTATTATTATATAATATATCTTTATATCTTCAGGCGCTGACACATAATCAAAATTTCATAGCAAATTTATAATGTTCACATTTTTTGGAATACTTCATATTTAAAACACACCAGAGTAATCTATAAAAAGTTCCGGTGTTATATGTCGTGTCTCGTGTAAATATATGTGTAATATTATTGACAGAATAAAATAAGTACTGCGCTCTGTGGTGTAGTTGAATTAGCTAAATTAAGTACAAAGTAATGTGACTGTGTCGAGTGATGCATCCAATCATCACTTTTCTGGTGATTTGATAAATAGATGGTGAATGCAATGCATGCAAACACAATGCAAATCATTTAAAATATAGAGACAGAGACATTATCTTCCGTATCTGTTTTGTTTGATAACTTATTTTTTCGCAAGTTGTAATTGATTCCATCGATAAAAGACAATGATTTGTACGGAAATCTTCCTGACCGGTTTCAATGCATAGAACAAGATACAATATATCGACACAGGTATGATGTGTAGGTGGAAAACATTATTCACTCTTGTTATAAATGTCGTTGTAGGTTTCAACATAAAAATTAATTGTAAATGCTTTGCCGACATGGCAGAAATATTAGTTAGCAGAAAAGCATCGCTATCTTAAATGTGCAAAATGTTCCTTATCTTTACCACTATTCCAGTCAATTACCTTACTATTTATGGAATATTCTTGTTTAACTTCAACTTCCTTTTTCAAACCAGGTAAATATTTACTGCCTTACATACATGCTGACAAATTAGAGACTTTGGATTCAAGTTTTTTAATAGTTGCCACCTATTACGCACTACTACCTTTTGCCTGTATTCTGCATCTGCATGTCTGCATCTTTTCAGCAAATATATTATAGAAGCAGCAGAAATAAATGAATGTACGAGCACAAAAAAGCAGCCCCAAAACTCATATGCATAATGGATGACATATATCACCATTAAAACTGACATCATCACGTCAGCAGACTTTGCATGCCTCAAAATGCTTAAAAACATTTTTACAAGAGAGAAGAAGACTCGTCAACCATTTATGCCAAAAACTACTAGACAATTGTATCAAATGTCTCCACTTTCTTCTTTACAACTTATCAGCTTGCAGATTCCTACAATGTAGAATGAGATGCGAAGTATCTAATCACATATCTTGCAAACCTGACGACATTTTTAGCTACAAAAGTTACTCTAGTAGGAAAATATTACATTTTTCTATTACCGCATTTTGTGGTGGTATCAAAAAGGTGTGAAACTACAAGCCAAACAGATTCGCCCTCATTTCATTCACTCATCATCCTCTTTTGTGTCGTGAGTCTTTAATCCTTTTATCGGTTGAGAAATTCGTTTATTTATTCACAAAGAATTACGATAAGTTTTCAGTTTCCATTTAAATTTTAACCTGATAAAAAGTTTGAATTTCATATTTTAAAAACCATGACACAATTGTCAGCATTTGTGAAAAACATCCGCGAGTATAAATAGAATATTAATTTGGCAATGACATCTAATCAAAAGTGACCCAAAGAAAAATCTCTCGTATTGAGTACTCATCAAATCAATCATCTTTCTTTGACTGTGCCTTTCATTGTGACATATTTTATTTATTCATGATTTCCGCTCAAGAAAGATTGATATCAAATAATTTACATAACAATCGGAAATCGGAGGAATTTGAATAGTTTACATTAAAACAACCAGTTACAAGTCATGTGGGTGGTGTATTTTGGTTACCTGTCGCAAACTGCGTATCAGAATTTAGAAAAAAAGTGATGCATTCCACCACATAACATGTTCTTATGTCATTGTGTCTGAATGCGAAAACCAAACAAAGTGAGTGAGCAACATAACAAGAAACAAGAAGATACCATGCTGAGTGCTGTAGTACAGCAGTTAGATGAGATTATGAGATCCAACAAAACGCCAAGTGCCAAGGTCGCATCGCATCTTGTTTTTTTGTGTGCAAAAGGCAAGGTATAAAATATGCATCATTATCCAACCAGTACGTATCTTTTGGTTGTTTAATTGATACATACATGGTTATTGGTTATACACTATTTGCCGAAAATTTGAAGTGTAATTTAAGTAAATGTTAATAATCAAACTGCATAATGGATAATTACCTTATAAAATCACAATAAGCATTCATTTATAAATACATTCATATTTCTTTTTAGTCACCTTGAAGAGTGTTTAGTGAAACGGAGTGAAATTGTTAGGCCAAGTGGGATTTTTGGATGCATAAAAAATAAACTAATGTGTTCCTACTTGGTTTTCCATGAGTGGCTGATTTGTTCAAAATAACAACTATTGTAGTCTTATAATTTATACAATTTTTTTCGGTAGTGAGCAAAGTAGTCGAATTTGATGTGTGTATACGCAGCAGCGTAGTATGGACCCAAACAAAAAAACTGGTTTCGAATTGGCCTGCTAATAATATGAACACAATGTAATCTACTTGGTTGATGCGATCGACCAGGATTGTGAAGAATTGGAATCCTGTCGTTGTGAAAAAAGATAGGACATTGAATTGAATTGATGACAATCTTTTTTTTGAATCAATAAGGTTTTTTAAAATAAAGGACGTTTGTTGATACGCGGGGTTCAGTTGAGATTTCAGAGATATTCCACAAGGTATACATAATATAATATTAATACATAAAAAATATTCGTTTCGAGGTCGTATGCAAACTAGAGAAACAAAATTGGCATGGTCGGTTGTGCATTATTATGGCTCTGTTACACGGAGAAAGTGTAATGGGATGAGTGATGTGGTGATCGATAGGATTGATAGATAGGAGGACGGTGATTTGATATGATGGTATTCGTTAGGTTGTCATTGATTTGTGTCGTTAAGAGATTCCCTTTTATGATTACGACGACGGAACATTTGTAACAACTTCAATTATCTTCTTGCTCTGTATGTACATATATGTTTAAAAATAATAATATCAATGAATGAACAAAAAACACTTTTTTTTGTAATAGCATCCATTTATGGATTTTAGTGAGCAGTCTGGATCGTGATTTGGTGACATGACAATCAATTCTAATTCTGTGCTGAGTAAAAAATTTTATGTGTGTGTTCTCTTCTGGATATCTACCTATCTAAATAATAGTTTTTGTTTCTTGGTACCATCATTTACGAG
>JAQIWN010004634.1:0-10931 GCA_034699025.1 Entomobrya cf. arborea Gr-Col-00668 | reverse complement strand
CGGACAGACGGACAGACGGACAGACGGACAGACGGACGGAACAAAATGAATACTTGCGAAAGTCGCAAGTAATAAGTAGGTGTAGTAAAATGTGTGTGGCTTTGTTGGAGTTAGCCGTAGCAGAATCACATCCGTCCTACATCACGTCATAAAATTTTAATATGCTTCAAAAAACATGTACCTGTAAAGCGGAATGTCATCAACACGGCACCAACGTCAAGTCAAGGTAAGTTGTAGTGAGACCGAAAAAAAATAACAGAATGAAAAATGAAGGACGGACGGTCAGTAGTAAATAAAGTGTGCAGAGAGAAGAAGTCCATAAAATATCCATATACTGACTGTTATACTGCCAACATAATACACGCATAATAAGTACTATCGTATCTTGACTTGAGGTTGAGAAAGGTAGCAGAAAAAAAGCCACCAGTCCAGAAACTTAGTAGCGGCCGTGTAGTAATAGTGGCAGCATATATTATTATTAACATTAAAAAGTTCAACTCATTATACTGGAGACATAATAATAATAATCATTATTATCTAAGCGACTTATCTACACTTTCAACCTTTCACATTTTCAAAGTGAATGATATTATCGCGTGGTCCACTTGGGCTTTAACGAAATACATATGCATCCCTCTTATTCATAAATATTTACGTACAAAACGATGGTATATAGCAACTATTAGCTATGTTACTTCACACATAAATGCTACGAATTCATACCACATAAAGGAGACGAATGCCATAAAAATAATGTGCATACATACATTCTTTCCTTTAGTAATTTCACCATGTGGATTGATCTCATGATTCTAAGAAAGTATACCCGTGGACCCTCGTCAGGCCAACCTAGGAATCCACCGGTTTTTGATTCTCCAGGTAATCAACCAGTGTTGTCCATGAATCTACTCGTAGTCAAATTTACAGGATTTTTGGGAACCTGAACAAGTCTTTAATTAGTTTTTCCGCAACTTTCATACTTAGGTATTCACAGTTCTGGCAGATGAAAGTACAGTGAAGTAGGTTGTCTTTTATTGATTTTAAATATTTTTGCGTGCCACATTCTCAATTACAAGTATGTAAGCATTTAAATACAAGCCTTTGTCCATGTGGTATATAAGTTGTAAGACTGAAAATGCCAAATGAACTGGGACTTGTGTGGAAGTGAAAGTGGACGTTTTACATACAATACAGCTGTGTTATGTGACTTTTGATCATGCATGCCATCAAACTTTGCTTGGAATAATGTAACACGCTTAACCTTGAAATGAAATGCATGCAAATGTAAAACGCTTAGTTAGTTTAGAGATCTATTATACACAGCCAAATCAAAACAATTCATTAGCATGTATTTTTCATTTTTTATAAATTAGATTTTCCTCGTGTTTGTTTCTTAGGGAATAGCATTTATTTTCCATATATTACGTAACAACATGCGATATCTAAATAAAACCCTTGTGTGTTTGCATGTGTGTGTCATTCCAATATTTACAAAGTCCCCATAATTGTCACGACTGTAGATAAACTGAAAAATAAATAAATCAAATAAGTTTTCTTGACTTTTTCGTATACTGACTTGTTTGTTGACTTGCTATTTGAATATATATTATCAAGTAAATTTTGCGATGAAATCTTTGTCAAATATTCCAATCTACATCAACATGATTCATTGAAAAAATTATCCTGTAATCGTGATACTATTTATAAAAGGACATAAATGAAAAAATGTTTCCCTTGAAGAATTTATGTCCAAATTTCGATGAGTCGGCATCATTTTTGACGTATTTTCCTGATTTCTGATTCTTTACTGAGATAAATATATATAGGTAATATTCGTAGTATTTGCAAGAATTTACTGGGCAAGACTTTTATTGTCCGTAGAACTTTGAACGGACGAAAGATAAGGATTGAATACATAATTGATTATCACGTTTCATCCAATTTATCAGACGATAAGCCATGCCATACCCCAAAGAAACATCTGTTTCTACATTTATTCCAGTGAATAGGTTGTCTATGACCTTTAACTCTCTGTTCCCAGAAGAAAAAGACTGTTTTAGTTGTACACAGTGCATGTACTGGTAACAAGTATTCTGGTGTATCAACTCAAAGATGACATATATGTATGTAATAAGAAGGCAACATATAAGCTCATTATTATAACAACTTGAAAGAAAAAAACCATGGAATGCGAAGACACACCACGGCCTTTCCATATTTTGCGTAGTTTTTACTTTACTATGAAAGAAATACAACAGGGTCCTTTCAAAAAATCCTCACTATAAATAAAGAAATCGTTGGACTAATTATCAGTAGCTATTTTAGAAGCAATAATAATAAACTTAGTCTGTTCTTACTTTTTTATGTAAGTAGAGACGTATTTCCTTCACATGTAAAAAATCTTTAATGAAAATGTTGAATGTTAAAATATGTTTTCATCATTCTCTTCTTGGCTGACTCATTGATTACACGTCGACAGTTCTGAAATATCAATATTCCAGCCGCCGGCCATGTCATAGTCTGACCTTTGCTTTGCCTTTATACATATTTCGTCAAGAAATTCTGGAATTTCATATCATATTTATTTATCATCACGTTCAGAACTACGAAGTAACACAGAAAACACACACAGTAAATGTTTTATGCTGCTGTCATCAGAATATTTCAGCATCACAACCTGACCCATCAACCAAACTCCAAAGTAAATCCAATCACATCTGTTTCAATTTTACAAACATATTGCTTGAAACGCAAACTTCAATTTTAGTTACCAACGATGTTGGTGGTGACTTATCGTGAGTGACATTTTTTAAGTGTACGAAATAAACTGAATAGAAATTAGTGCATTTTGTAAGAAAATTCCCATTTTAAATAAAACCGTTTCATGTTTCATCGTGATCGTTACTTTTTTTAAACATTGTTACGATCACAATGGTTCATCATAAAAAGACTTGTAAAAGAAAAACAAGATGAGTTTGTGTTGTATGTCATGAGGTGATACAAGTTTTAGAGGTAAAACTAGATTTTTCAATATATTGAAAATCTCCCCTATTTTATTTTCCTAAAGTTGAACATCGACGGACAAAACATTTGCCGTGTTGCGATTGCTGCGTGTGTAAAAAAATGTTTTGAACTAAAAGTAATGTTGATGATGCTGTCAGTTGAAAAGTCTTCTACTTTCTCTTTCAACTCTTTCTTCTTTCCTATCTTCACATCTCTCTTCTGGCAAAGGAAATTGGATTCCGGATTGATTTGTCAAGGACGACAAGTAAACGGGAAAATTTAAGTCTACCACCAAAACACCAGCAGCCATCTTTCCCTGTTTTGTATTTTCAACAGTGTAATAATATCAGTTATAGTTGTGCTCGTTTGTCTGTAGCGATTTTGTCCAGTTCTCTCTTCCTCTATGAAGTTAAGACTGTGTTTTCACTAGTGAAAGTAAATACATTTCGGTCAACATATATATTTTAGGGTGTTATGGGACTACCTTTTAGTGTGCCAATACGGCAATTGTTTCATTTTCCCTATGATACATGAGCTCTTTGAAAATGACATGAAAATCGATAATTATTAGAAGACAATTTATTCTCCTTGCTTTCTTAAGTTTAAATGGCATATTTACCATGCAGCTTGGTAAACAGGATCACAAAAGTTAAATCTGAAATAACATTGCAAAATGCGACTCTTTTAATATTTTTTAAAAACCGGTGACAGAAAATAAGTGGGAGTTTTTAACATGTAATTATTAATGTGCTAATTTGCTAGCAATCTTATCTACAAATATGGCTTTAAGTGTTAGTACAGCCACTGAAAAGAGGAAAAAGTGTGGAGCAATGCATAGAGTTTCCACAGATTTTTCCTGTGTCTGTGGAATAATTCTGATGACCATTTTGTATGGCTATTTACCCAACCTGCCTTTTATTGTTAAGTGCACAGTTGTCACGTCACTTCTGTACTGTATCAATTGTGTAGTCATGGGAGTGAATTTATACTCGAAGAAATTATTCAAGAAGATAAGTATTTACAGCAGCAGTGATTGTGCTGCTTCCTCTCAAACTCGATGGAACAACAGGAGATGGACCCGAGTTGACCACTGTAAACAGTTGTGTAAGAAAAATCGATATGGAGATTGGATCTTGCTACAACAACAAAAACCGTTTCTTTATGCGACCATTGTTTGTTTTGTGCTGTTGATGCAACCTTCTTTGTCCACTTCAAGTAAGAATTTCGGTGATATTATTGATGTTTATATTGCAGGTTCTCGAACAACTCAAAAATTATACAATAGTCCTTTAAACCAACGAGTGAAAACATTGCCATGAAAACCCAAAGTAGTTCACCAAACAAATTTTATGACCATCATTTTGCACGGGTTACAATTTCGATATTATTGGTAGATTGCAGTTTGTTTCGCCTTCCCTTGAAAAAATGTACACAAAATTCGCATAAAATTTTACCACAAACCAAGTTTTGTAAACACGATATTGTCCAAATAGCTTTCTTACATGACAATAGTTAAATGTCTCAAGTTCACGATCAAATTTTCTTCTTATTCAACTATCCATCACATGTACATGTTTTCTACCTTAGTAAGTATCCCGAAACCGATTATTATGATGTCATTTTGCAAAACTTTTTTTGAGACAATTTAAAAGTCACTTCCTTTTCAATGCCAATCACCAATAATAACGGCAGCAGCTAATGATAATTCCACCAATAATTTTATTACTTCCCCTTATTTTCAACAGCAGTGGCTTTCTATTCCTCCTACTACCCTTCATTCCTTTCTTAATTGTGTTCTCTATAGCATCTGTACTTTTGTAACAGCAGCAATACTTAAACCATTCAACCGTCAACGAATTTACAATAATATGTCTGTCCATAATACTACAGAAACAATAATAAAACCCCATTCAACTTGCAATTTCCTATGAATACCTAGTTTTCCGGTGTTTCAACTTTTTCGTTTTTTATTCTCTTTTTTTGTAAAACCTCCCTACAAAGTCACTTCTTGATATAAACCACTTAAGTTTCCCTTATTCTGCATTGGCCAAGCTTATATTATTATTATTATATAGATACTTAGCTGTGCTCTTCCCTTTTTTATTATAAAAACAGCAAAGGAATCGTGTCTCGAAAAAAGTGAGTGATAGACAGCCTTTTATATGTACACATTTTTAAAAAGTAGCTGTGTAGTACACCTCCATCAACTGTTACATATAGTCACTGTATACCTCAGCCATAATTATATCCATCTATCCATCTTTACCCCTATTGCTGTAGAATTAGTTGTAATAATAGTATTCCACCTTCTATTCTTCCTTTTTTATACAAAAATGCATACGGTTAGCCGACAACACTCATAAAAAAGTACAGCAGTGTAAGTGACTATTCTATATACATACTATACACAATACACAGTATGATCACAACGTCGTCGTTGACGATGATGATGTTCTTTTTTGTCTCCGTTATTGCCAACTATTATTATCATAAGAAGTGAAGGGGCGTAAACGGCCATAAAAGTTTCCTGGGGTAATGATACGATTCCTTTGCTGGTACTGTTACTGTCCTTGAGTATTTTTTATACCCAGTCAAAACGATAGGTACTACTTTCACCACCACCACCACCATCATTGCCGCCAACTTGATACTTATTATTATACATATTATTATATACCCCATTGACGGTCCCCCTCTTCCTCTCCCTTTTCCTCCATTCTCTGTAATAACTTCGTATTATGGTGATGGAGACTTTCACAGCTTTTATTTCTCTCTCCTCTTTCCTCTCTGAAATCACAGAACTTGGCTTAAGTGGATGCGATGAAAGGGATCCTATGGATTTTCTCATCCATCGACTTCTCACTACTTATTTTCCCTGTCTCACTTTCTTTTTTTCATGCCACCAGCACTTCCACCACTGTTCAAGATATCTGTCTGACCTGACTACTTATTACAGCCCACTTGCATGCGGATCTCACACTCACACATGTACATATGCCATATGCCATGTGTATGTGTGAGTGTTTTTTTCGCTTTTTCTCTTTGTCTCTAGAAAGATTTTTAAGTAAAACTCTTCTAGCCGTGCATTATACTAAATTTTCTAATACGATTATTTGAGTTTCTAGACAGTGAATAAAAAGTAAATTTAAAGAGAGTAAAGAGCAATGTAATATTCCAACATACAAAGCATTGTAACACAATTGGCACCTTTGTAGCATAAAATACTTTTCATCAGGAAAACAAAAGTTTTTTTTTGACATTCAGATTGTCATAAAAAATGCGAAAATTTATATGATTAGTAAGCTCAAAAATTAGTAAAAAAAAAGTTGGGGCAATAAAAGTCTGCAAGTTTTTTGGTAGATTTACTGTTTCTCAATGAGCGTAAAGGGATAGATTTCTATGATTCACGGGGAAAAATTTGAGTAAGTAATTGTTTACAACGTTGATGATTACTGTGTAGTGTATTTGAGACCCATAAATGTCATTTCAGCTTGTCACAAAAGAATAATTTTGAACGTGTTAAAGCTGCAAAGGTGCAATTTTGGATGGTCATTATAGTTTTTATTGTCTTAATAAACTTTTTTGACAAATATGTTATTTTATAGGTCCATCACGTAGTCCAGATACATGTGGACTGGTAGAGTGTAAAGGTATGATTTTTTTTAAATTCACATGGTTTTATATTATCAAAGTTTGTTGCCACTATGACCAAATACGCAGTGTTTCTGTGCTTGGTTTGTTGACTCCTTCACCAGTTTTTCACATAAATAAAATCCTATACACGTGTTGAACGCATGATGTTTCTAATTAGCTGCCGACTCCGGAGACGTAGCAAACAACCTGAAATTTCAGTACAAACCAGGAGGAGTGTACAATTATTTGTATAAAGTTAACGGCACAATTTACGTGGACGGCGGTGGGCCTTCGGAACAGAGTGGATTACACTTCTCAGCCAACACCACTATCCATTTTTTAACCACATGCGATGCAATTCTATATGTACGTCCGTTTTTAATAACTCTCCTTCTTTTTGTTTTGATATGAAAAGTAGCATTTATTTTGCATGTGTGATGATGAATTAAGCATAATGACACGTGAAAAAATTGTTTGTGATTATGAGCAAGCTGGCAAACTTTCCGTGTGAAAATAAGATGCATGTGTATAATGTGTAATACAACTTATATCCATAATATATCCCACATACAAGCTAAAAGGGAAAGTAAAAAATATTTCAAAAGATGAAAATGAATTTTTTGAACACGTTTCAGTTTCCCTTTTCATTATTGATTTATTTATTCATTTATATTTATACATGACGGAAGAAACCATGTCAGATGAAGCGTGACTTTTGCTGTGAACGTGTGATATGAGATATTATTATTATGAGTAGCGTGATGGTGAATATGAATATAATTATTATTATTACGACAACGATGCATGACCAAAAAATCTAAAGCTGAGGAAGGAGTCGACGACGTCGGAACAGGAAGAAGCATACACACATGTTCAAGAGGAAACCGTTTAAAATATGCATTTCTTCCTGCTACTAAAGCCACCACAGAATTCTTCCTCTTTATACCGTCTTGTGACAACGACGGTGAGGACGACGAAGCTCATGATGAATAATAGTGTTAAGAATGACGATAGCATGTGTGTGTGTGTTTCTTCTTGTGTCTTGGCATTCTCCTTTACAAAATACGATACTATGCAGAAGAACAACAAAACAAAAACTGCACATATATATATATGATGCATGTTCCTACATAATATATTTATAAATGTAGTGTAGTTTTATGTAGCGTAGACATTTATATTTTGTATATCAGACGGGCTATGTACACTTTACTTTAACAAATAATATCGTTTTCCAGATGAAGGATGTTGAGTTGTGGCAATCTGTCTTGCCAAGTGGACAGGATGACATTCATAAGCACCACTTCACGCACGCCCGCACAAGCCAAACTTTTAAGGAGTCACTCGAGCAGTTTCCTCTTCGGTATGTATATCTTGAGTTATGCTGGATAGTGGAGAAAGTCGAAAGTAGAAACAACTTACTTGCATGGTTTACTGTATAAGCTCATACGAAAGCACACAACACCTCTTATCTATTCATGAGATTACGAACAAGAGATATAAAAAATACCAGGAAGGAACACAAACTATTCTGGAAGGAATGCTCCACGCGGACCATAATAATAATAAAATAATGTATGCCACGTGTGTTTGTGACTCAAACTACTTATCTAACAAGAAGTATGGAGGATACAATGTCGGATTTGGCTGGTTGGCTGTGGCTTTTTTTCTTCATTTTCCATGGATGATGAATATTATTATTATTATATGAGCAATATCACGTTTCACGCTTAAACAATTTTTGTGTTTTGTTTTATGAACGCTATTATTGTTGTTATGGGAAAAAACTATGTTTCAAGTCCTATCTCACTAAGTTTAATAGTGCAAAAGGATAAATGATTTTTGAGGTAATAATCTTTTGGTAAATATTTTGTCGGGATATGAAAACACACTTTTGGAATCTAATTTTACAGATTTTCTTACACGGATGGTTTGATCGGTGAGATATGCCCGGATGACAAAGAGGCTGGTTGGGTTCTCAATATTAAGAGAGGCTTATTATCCGCCTTCCAGAATACGATGAGAAGATTAGACTTGGAAGATAAAAGTTATGAGGTCAGATCATCAAAGGGGCTAAATACAAATAAACACTCTTATAGTACTTCATTTCTTTATAGTTTTGATGAAATGTTGCAGAATGATGTCAATGGTCGTTGCAAAGTAGAGTACAGAATTGGCGAGGCCACATCCAGCACTCTTACTATAGAAAAAATCAAAGACATGAGCTCATGTGGAGACAAATACGGTGTTTTATCTTCTCTTCAAGGAACTCCATATAATTTCGGATCGGTAAAAAAACTAATACTTTGTAATTGCAAATATTTCAGAATGTTTTATTTATTTGGAAAATATTGTGTACGGATAGGAAAGATACTACGAAATTGAAAACTAATGAACTTTCTTGTTTACTCAGTATTTTTTATTATTTTAAGTTATCATTCTCTTGCAACAATTCTCTTCTTTTTTCTCTTTTGCTTTTACGACTTTACTAGATGTAGGCTCTTTTTTTATAATACTTTCATAAAGTAAACTAAAAACGCACACATGACAAGCAGACACCAGACAGAAAGAGAGTGAAGAACAAAGAGGTTATCATAATAAATGTTTTGCAACACTGTCACCATAATCGTTATATTATATCTTTGCTTTTCTGCCTGTTTTCCTTTTAAGTCTGCACCACATCCTGTTTCACCACATTACTTGGTTTTGATATTGACAATAAAAGTATATAGAAAAAATTTCCAAAAGCGAACCCTGAAGAAGAACTGCAATGCGTTCCTTTTCTCTATCATACCACTTAAAAGGCAACTTTTTTGTTTTGAAAACTTTTTTTGTCTTCCTGGGCTTAAGCTTAACTAAACTAAAAAAAGACTTATTTTTGCGTGTATTTATTATATTTTTTCGCATTATGTTACCGTGTGTATGGAAATGATGTCCTGCGGTGACGCATTTATCCCTACTTCCTTTTTAAAAAACAAAATACGAGACAGATGACAAAAGAGATGAAATGATAACGAAATGTTGCAAATGACATAAAAATTATTATGACTCGGGTATCCTTATAAGCACATAATATTAGACCCTTCATTGCTTAATACCGGTTACGGAGTTGTTTATGGTTGCTGTGAAAAAATCCTAGTGAAATGTTATTTTTCTAGGAGATACTAAAGATGATGGACTGCTTTAAATATTATAATGAAATCTATGTTTGTAGAAAAGACAGTTAGAAAATGGGTGTTTGCTTTCGGAGAAAATGAGTTTCGAAAAGTTTCTCGAATATAATATTTCATTTTTGGTTAAGATTATATTTACTGAGTCAATTTGATTGATAGTTGCAGCAATCAATGCCAGCAGTGGATTCTTCCGGTGAATGTAATCAGATAGTGGATCGAAATCTAATTGTTGAAGTGCAGTGCAAGGAGCAACATCGCCTGAAACCGTTGTCAAATGGGATTTCCGGTGTTTATGTAACCCTTCGCCAGCATCTTGACCTTTTCACAGTATATGCATCTAGTGGAGTTAACAGCACAGAAGAGGAGGATGACGAGTTATTTGGCAAGAATGATGATGATGATGATGGATTCGGTTTCGGGTTAGATGATGAGGATGACGAGGAAGGGGAAAGTGAAAAGCCTGGCAGCAATCAAAAAGCTTTGGAACAAGCGTCTCGGGTGGAAGATGCAGGTACTTTCCTCATCATCCGGAGAAAACCCGACGCTTATATTAGTGAAATAATTAGCACTAGTCCGGTGCAAATTTCGAGAAGAGAGTCTCTTGTGTTTTACCATGAGTATCATGTCGATTCGACGGCTAGTGACTACAACTCTGCAACCAACACTCTAGTCAAATTCTGTCAAGCTGTTAAGGTAAGATATAACATTAAAGATTGTCTTCAGTGCATTATCTTTCGTCAGCCCTCTTTCTTTATATATTTTTATCCTATGATGAGGAACCAAATTGCATTATAGGCATATAGATAAATTATGCAGCTAGCAGAGTACAGCTAATTGTCTCGTCTGACTGTCATATCAATTTCTGGAATACACTGACTCAAACAAATACACTTAACATAAAAGCATGTGAATATCTCATTTCTGCCTCATCCACTTTTACAAAACTGTTACTCATATATTCATTCACAAATTCTACTCACAATGCAAGTATGGGGGTGGCTAATCACGGATCCTAATGAAAAGTATGTTTTCTAGGACAGTTTTGCACGCTGATCAAGAAAATCATAACCTTTTTCCCGAATGCGCATGTGTGCAGAAGTTGCCATTTACCGTAATGCTTAA
>JAQIWN010004633.1:0-10932 GCA_034699025.1 Entomobrya cf. arborea Gr-Col-00668 | reverse complement strand
ATACATTATATGACACTTAATACAAGAATAACCACAATCAGACAAAGTTTCCCACAGTTCACGGAGGAAGCCTGTTTTTGAACGAGTCCATCAGCTTCGTCAAGTCAATCGTCATTATTATTACTATTATTATAATAACCTGGTAAAATGTGCAATGTATTCAATCTGCTGCTTACTGTGTACTTTTTCGTTTAGATTTTTTTTGGAGAAACAGTGCATTAGCTTACAACAATACATACGTAACATTACAACAGGTGCGTTGAAATGAATAGTATATTGAGTCGATGAATGTGCAAAACATTTTATACTCCTGCTAATCTATAACTAGGTATGTGAGAATGGAGAATAAGTAATAATGATGAACTAGGGGGGCGAATAGACTGAACGTCTGGCTAGCCATGACGACTTGACGCCTTGGACAGTGTGCTGTACAATGTGTTGAAAATAAAAGCTTACGTAAGTGTATTACTTGGTAAATAAAAAAAATGTGAATAAAAAAATGATGCCTCCTCCTTATTTCCATGTAAGAAATCTGTGTGAGCTTGTATTAGTGCATCCATCTACCTATTCATTATTCTTAGAAAAAATATGCTGGTTTGACTGCTTATTACACTGGTAAATGAACAAGAAAAAAGACGAAGATGAAAAACGACCACGACTAGCCGGAGGAAGGAAGCTTAGATAATCAAAATAATACCGGTCTTTTGAAGACAACACACGAATGTAGGTACATAGTATAATAATATGTATGTATGTTTAGTTTGAGCTATCAATTGCTTTTTAGTGGTTTGAGATGCTTACGAATGAGAATATGCAGCGACTGAGAGTTTGTGGTGATGATGATTGCAAAGATGATTGTGAGACGGACAATAATGATACGTTTGCTGTAATATTTTGTATACATATGTCTAGTGAAGTATTAGGGTTACGTTACAACCTCATCTCAACATATTCATTTTTGCCATCGTTACTTCACAGCTAAGAAAAAGAAGTCGCTGTAATTAGTGGAAAATGACAATGCTTTGCCTGCAAATGATATACATATTTACGAGAAGGAACAGAATGTGGTATTGCTGTGAAGACGATATTTGTTATCATAACATCATCATTGTATCATCTTTACACTACTTCGATGATGATTTATGTGAACGTAATTGCTTATAAGTTGGTTCTTTTAAGAGAGAGTAAAATAGAGTTATAGTAATGGAGTTTATTTATTGAAAACGGTTGTAACAGAACACTATTTACCGCATTTACTAAATGCTCCACTACCGTTGCCACTGCTATATAGTAAGGAGAGTTCTAAATACTCACGCGTTGTTTTTGACTTCAACTTAAAACACAATCTTTTAAAAATTCAGCACCCAACAAAATGCGTGAAGTGTGTATGAGAGGGTGCATGCACACAGACACAAAGTACAATGGATAATGCTACTACTGCAATAACCGTAAAGATGTTTGCTATTCATAAGATTCATGGCTAATGGGTGCGTGTGAATTCATATAGTTCCTAGGAAAGCATGCATGAATTTCTAAGTTCTGCTTTAGCAAAGCAAACAGGGGAAGGAAACTGACAGGTAGAGTTATAATTATGATAAGGGGAATAAAATGAAAACGGTGTAATGGCGTCTAGCTAGATTCTAATTTTTGCGTATGCACTCTGAGTACGTTATATGTAGTTAGACATCTACATTCACCTCAACACCATTAAAGTTTAACTATGAACATTGTTCATGTTACAAAAACTCTGCTACACCCGCTCAATCGTTTTTTGTAAAATATTCAATGCGACAAAGATGGATGGATGGTGGAGGGGAAATTACACGAATTTTCGTCAGCCTAGAAACAATTAAGTGTAAAGCTGATGCAATTTTTCTAGGTGGGAAATTTATGTTAGTAATTCTTATCTGTATTTTGTTGAGAATTTCGTTGGAATTGTGATTGGTACATTCAAAATATTATGAATCTTGCCCTTTACCTTACTACCGTGTACCTGTCAGTCTTTTCCGCCTTCAACAACGAGAATTTGATGAGGCATTCAGAAAAGAGGAAATAAAGCTGTTGAGAGGAACCTGTGTCAGTCATTTCTTATTAACAAAGAAATTTATAACAAAACGCTACTATGCCTTGAACAAAGGCTTTTACAAATATATTTTCAAATATGAGAAAATGGCATTGTTTATGTTAATGGATTCATCGTCTTAATGCAGTGAATTATAATCAAGTTCCAAGTGAGCAGATATCACTGTACAACAATATACGTCACATTAAAGGAAGAACATTTGTCTTAAAATTGTTGGGTATACACACATATTGTAATAATGAGTAATTAAAAACGTAATATTTAAACAACAGGCTACTTACCAAGAAATTCTTTAGCAAGAATTTATTGTGATGCTTAATAGTAGCATTGACAGCTAGTGACAAGCCCACAAAACCTTTATTTTTCATCACCTAATCTCACAACACAAGTTGTGGTAGACAACAAAGCATAAAATATGCATGAGAATGCTTTGAGCATTAAACATTTTATTTACTTTTGAAAAAGGGCATTAATTCGTTACATAACTTTAATAAAGTTCCCGATTCTTCGTTCTGTCAGCCTGTATTTTCATCGAGATGCAGAGTGATAACACGTTGTTTGCACAAAGCGTCTGCAAAAATATAATAAAATGTCACATTTATGTTTCTCGTTTATCAATTGATGGAAAGAACTGTCACTGCCACCTCCGTAAATGTATTAAAGCCGTTTCAAATGCATTATTCACAGTCTTTTAAACACTTCATGGGTTTTGATTTGAGGGAAAACGTAAGGTTGTTTGAAGAATAAACTGCTATTTATTAAGAATTTTACTTTCAGCATACAGGGAAAAGTACGAAAATCTAATAATTTGAGATCATGAAAACTCTTGCGGTTACGCAGCAAGCACTTTTCAATTTTCGCAAAATTTTCCTGCTTGTTCCTATCTTTAGACAAGAATAAAAATGTACGTACCACTGCACTGGCTGAAACTAGAACTTCTAATATAAATATTTTGTTCCATATCAGTTTAAGATGCCTGATTTGTTTCAAAAAACAATTCGTGAAGTGAG
The DNA here is from genome assembly GCA_034699025.1 of Entomobrya cf. arborea Gr-Col-00668. Taxonomy (NCBI): domain Eukaryota; kingdom Metazoa; phylum Arthropoda; class Collembola; order Entomobryomorpha; family Entomobryidae; genus Entomobrya; species Entomobrya cf. arborea Gr-Col-00668. Next base: position 7,839 of record JAQIWN010004633.1, on the reverse strand, counting down.
AAAAAATGTTCCTCCTCAACAGGGTTGTTCATTCCCATTTCCCATGCATTTAAACACTTAGAAAATACCTGTTTACGTATGTTCTATATGTTATGCAACCTGATAGATGAGTAAAGTTATATCATAAATATGTATAGTTCGGTTTCTTCTCAGTTTCAAGAGAAAACTTACTTCGTTTTGTTGTTCTACAGAATAATTTACATGGCTCGCTGTTGCTCTTGGTTAGGCTTGTGGTGGTGGAAGATAAGAGGTTGCTCGCTTCTGGCTAGCTCATTCCATCTTCAGGATCTTAGCATTTCGGTCTTGTACCTATTCTCTACAACATACAACACACAAGGTACATTTTGTTTTAGGTTGATGATTGAGTGGAATGTTACGTCAGCATACACAATAATAATAAAACGTGCTGAACTACTGTTTGACTACTGGCGCTTTAGATCTGAACTTCATAAATAATTTTTGATTCGCAAGTACATAATGGTCATTGCAAGTCTTAGCTGAATTTTCGGAATTCGATGTTATTAATAAACGACATCATATTTTTTATCATTTGTGTTTCTGTGTGCATCAACTTCAGCACCTTTTGCTTTTGTTTACTTATTTAGTTTCCAAGAACGATGCTATAAGCTTATATCACAAAATTAATTTATTAAGTTATCTGAATAAGGGTATAACGAAGTGTCAGAGGGGGTAAAGTATATTGAGGGGGTAACGTGTTGTGGGGGTACGGGCCGCAACCTATTTTAAGATGTTCAATATATGCACAACTTGATGTCATCAAGCACACAAATTGAATATCTGAACCTGGCAATAATGAATACATCACATTTATCTATGCATTTATGTTGACTACTTCAGTTTGAAGAAAGCTTGACTGAAGTCGTGTTATGTCAACTGTTTGTATCAAAAAATGCTCGACGACGACGATGACCTTAGTTATTGATATTGTTCTTTTAGTGTTGTTGACACTGAAGTACATTAAAAAAGAATAAAAAAGATGTACGAGTATGCGACAGATAATGTTAATTGTTCGATCTTTAAAGTACTGTCAACTGTAAGAGATAGATGAGCTGGAGCAGGTGAGATCAGCTCAAATCTGCCGAATTCGTAATCCGTTACAAAAGCTAATTGCATAACCTATTTGTAGGATCCATCAGTACGATCGTACACCAAAACGTTCTGGCGCAAAAGCATAATAAGACCAACCGCGTATGCTGAGTTTGACTCCAATTTTTTTCGACTACACAAGTAACCATTGTTTATTTCTTAAAAAGTAAACGATTTTTATGTTTTTTTTTTCATTTCGTTCAGTATAAGTTTATCTGGAACTTGAGCAATATTAGTAAGCTTACGTTTGCATGTATTCATATCGATGAGCGGGTATCTAATCCAGGAATTATTTTTAGTTGTCGACTCATTTAAAGACACGAATGTTTTTACTCGTTTATTTTGTAAATAACCGATGAAACGAAATTAATCATTCATAGAATCAGGAAATACGCAGTAAGCGAGAGGTATGTAATCCGCAAGAGTATTTAACAAATATCCGCCTAAAATATAATTCACTAAAGCCGTAACGATTTCACAATACGATGTTTTTGCAAAAAAAGAAGCTTATAACTATTTAAATGATCTTGACTGAAGAGGGGTTTGAATCAGATGAGTGGATAGAAAGCTTAGCAGACATATACGTATTATTATTATTTTGAAAAATAATAAATAAAAAGAACCATGCTTAGTTACATCAATAGGTTTTCAATTAAACCTTGTGCTCACATCAAAGACGCGCTGTCCCATAATGTGCCACTGTTTTGTTGTGCTACAAAAGAGCAAAGAGTATTTTCGGTTATATTTTGTGGATGATTATGAATATATGGTTGTCGCACAAACTTCATCACTGGTGGACTGACTGAATGAGGACATGTTATGATGGTATTATAATGGTATAGTAAAAGGGAACAATACATGGTTATAAATACGTGTATTCATTAATTTAGAATGTAAGATATAAAAAGTAAGGGTAGCATATAATATATTTATAATATAGACGAGTGAAAGATATATGTACATGTATATACCATGTATGAGGCATAATTGATTAGTTGAATGATTCTCGAAGAATATTTTCGTAATCCTCTTTTCGTTTCGTTCCGTCGGCAGCGAACCCAATCCTTCTTCGCTTCTCATAATAATGAATCCCATTAAAACAGTCAATCAGTCGTACTGAAAAAGAATTTCGACCGATTTCACTTTGTAATATTTTTTTGCGATGAGTCAGCGAATTGGATAGAGAAAAACTCCCCGTTAAAGTACATGTAAGTGTACTGGAGAAAGCAGAAGCAAGAAAACTTGCAAACAAGGCTGTGCTGAAATATTTTTGAGTGGAGCTTGAGCTGTCAGAATTCTCGAAAATTTGATTTTGTTTGACATTGACTCCTAGATACCTACTTTACTGCTAAGATACGTTTTTCTTGAACAAAAATGGAAGGAGAATTCATTGGCGCTGCTGACCCACTTATTTGATGACATTTATGTAGGGATTACACATAGTTATACAATAGTTTGTTGCGTAAGTAGTAAAAGCAGTTTATTTACTTGATTTTAAAGGATCTGACTTAAAAACGCCCTTGTATATTGGCGAGGTGGGATGAGATTTTTTAACGTTTCTTGTAAACAATGTTTGGCAAACAAAATAAATTGATATTCTGCTAACATAGCTGAATTATGCAAGTACCCTTCGTATTTAAGTACTAAAGAGAAAGATGCCCTTGAATTTTTTAATTAAGAGTTTTCATACCCGAAATGGAGCTATTCAATTCCGTTCCGGTGACTTGGTATATTAAATTTTGTCAATACTGCTGCTGCTAGCCCAACTTATTTAGAGAATCCTTACTTACGATGCGATCAATGATCTTTTGCAGCACATAACTCATAAAAGTTACGCATATAACGATGGTAATGATCAGTATAAAATATTAAGGCACATAAATTTTGTCATGAGTCACCATTTAATAATGTCCCGGAGCAATTCTTTCTCATTCTTTCACTTTATATTAAGTTGGGCTATAAACATAAAACCTTCAGCTATATCTGTTTTCCTTCATAATATTTAATTTTGTGTAAGTGGCTTTCACAGAACATTTATGATCGAAAAAGTTATACTCGGTTTTAATACTTGGCATAATGGATGGACGTGTACAATACATTGAGCTGGAAAAACAGAATAATACAATAGACGTTGTCTGATATTGTGGTAATCGATAAAAATAAAAATGATTCCTAAATCTACTTTGAGACTCTGAGATATACTATCATCACTCAGAAACCTAACCAGGGAAGGAATTGACAAGCATGGTAGGTTGTGGCACAGAAAATGACCAGTAGCCACACTCTGATTTCCCCGTCCACGTCCTTGACTACTTATAAGGCAAATAATCGAATTCTTCTAATGCTACTTCTAACATAGTTTCATGTTTGCAATTTGCTGCTCCAATATGACGTGTCTACTTACCTTCACCTCTTAAAATCTCTACAAGGTCAAAAAATAGATACCGTTAACAACTAACTAAACATATCAACTATCAGTCATGATCATGTGGAGTAGTCGTTTTCTTGCACGCAACGCCAAACGATTTTGGCGGCAAAAAAGCAGTAAAATAATATGAAATGAAACATCAAACATATTTTGCTATTAGGTTATGACTATGACATTGCACTGTTTCAATTATGCTATTTTATGTGCCTGCCTACCACCAATAAAACGTCGTTCATCCCGCAAAGATTTTTGTGGTTGCTTTTTGTACTCGCTCAACTCAAAAATGCTTGTAAGTTGGATGAAATTGGGAGTTGCTGTTTTTATATAGCCTATATGCAACAGTTGATCAAATAAAAAAGGAACAACGCAAAATTCCCTCTTTGACCATTATGTATCGTATTATCTCACGGTGACATCATAAAGTAACCATGTTTTAGCTTATACGTATATTTAAGTATATAATGTCACCAAAAATGATCATATATTCTTATATGCAACGTAACAATTCAGATCGTGAAAACTATATGACTATTATTATTTCCAGATTTTTTTTTGGCAACCAACATATTTGATACCATTCATTCATATGTATATACATACTATGGCCATTAACCATATTACATACATGAGCATGCACATGATAAAGTAGTATTTTCGCCAACGCAATTTTTTAAAGAAACAGATTGTCCTTTCACGGTTTATTACCTAGAATTATTAGAACCATAACAAAACATAAATCCAGAAATTATGCTAGCAGACTTGAATGAGCTCACGAAGAGTTTAGCATAATATAATTGCAAAGCATATTATCGTCGTCATCATAATGATTATATAAATTCATGTAAATGGATATCCTTTGTTCGTATGTGTTAGTATGTTTTCACATGTCCAGTGAAAAACGCTTTGAAAAATTTGTAGTATAACGGCATATCGTACCTCAACGTTTGCATCTTGTAGATTTGCTTGGTAATAGGTACGTATGTTGTATACGTTATATTGCATGGGCTCAATTATTTAGTACCAGAATGGTCCTTTCTAAGACAACTGTGATGGAATTCAAATATGTCTGTCTATGTATGATTTATCCTCAGTAGTTTTTAACCTGATCCCATGTGGTTTCCCATTTAAACATGGTTCTATATGGAACTGTCATGTTATAAATAACAATAAGAATGATAAAGATTCATAAATACTGGTAAAAATTTTTAAACTAACGTGACCTATTGCAATTTTAAAAATTGATTAAAACTAGACTACTATGTAATGAAATAATATAATCCAAGTTTGTTATCGTCCACAATTTTACAACACGTTTCATTTGACAGAGTCGGAGAGAGTAATTCATTCGCTTCAATCTGACACTTTATTTCCGCAGGTTTATTTCTGTTTGAGTCTGATTTTTAATGTAGGGGAATGACTATGACGAGGATGTGGTGAATGAGTTGTGACCATGCAATTTGTTAAATATATTTGTGTATGAATGGGCTGTTAGCATTATCATGACAAAATATTACTCATGATTTTAAAGTTTACTTACTTTTAATCAGAACTCAAAATATACTTTGTGTCTGATAGCTGATAGTTTGATAAACGTACCTAACCATATTCAGTAATAGAATGGAGTTGCCAATATTTTGACACTTAACATTAAATATATTTTCGAGATTGCATGTCTGTTTGAAATGAAGTTCAGGCTAGCGAATACTTTAGTAAATACCTATACACCATTTATGAGTATATTATGTGTTATTTTATACACAAATATAAAAACAATAAAGCTTTTCAGAAATATGTTTTTACCGCTATCACCGCTCCATTACTTTATTCACTCACCACGATTTAAAAATCATGTTTCTTTGCCATAAAATGGTAACGCACAAAAACCAAGCAATTTTTCATTTATGCACTTTTAGTTAACATACGTATAACGTGCATATATGCATGAATGTATCAATGTTTATTTCTTCTTATCAAGAGGAATCGTCGAAGAAAGTCAAGGTTACAACAGAATGGTTCTCTCTGACTGACTGATATATATAGCTTTACACGCAATTGACTTACCTTGTATCTTTTATTGCTGTTCATTTCATAACTCACAACACAAATTTAGGAACACCCAATAAATGACACCGGTTGTGTCCCAATCACACTACAACACAACCCAGCAGTGATGCTGTGGATATTCAGTAAACTGACACATATGTATTCAAAAGATAATTTCTGAACTTTTGCTGAAACTGTGAGATTAACCTGCATCCCATCACAACGTCAACTACGGATTTCTCAAGCCGAGTAACCGTTTCTGATAATAATTAAATGGTAACGAAAGAAAAAACAACGATTTTTTCACTATTAAAGCACTGATAAAAGGCACTTACTTCAATCAATATTTTTGCACCATGCACTCAAATTGCAATCCAAATGTCAATACAGCTAACTCTTTGTATGGACAGAGTCCTACCACTGCCTCATAATCTAATCTTCCAACTTTCTGTGGAAACTTTCTTCTTAACCAGGTAAAGTGCCTACTGACTGTACCATGTCTGCAGTTGTATTGTATCTGTATTATTTTGAGTGTGTGTTATGTAGTCATGAAGTAAAAATACTTTGATGGTTTCCTTAGCTAGTAGCAGTCAAATAATAAAACAATAACGAGAGCTTCCTAATAATAAAAAAACAGAAAAAAAGACAAAGACTTCTTTTAAAAAAGGGAACCGCAGAGAGAACAGATAGATAGAGACATGAGTGATTTGGTTTCCTTTTACTGAGACCTCAAAACACAACAGCAAGCAGCACTAACTTGAGACAACTCCTTGCATTTATGTATGCTTAATTTGCTCACTTTCGTTTGACAAACGTGTAACTTGGACTCAATCTATTCTCTAGATATGCTAGGTATTTTGCACAATTTTACATTATTATAAAAACAGCAGCTGTGTAAGTTACAGTGAGTAAACGTGTGTTATTTTGTGTACCAACAAAACATGTCGTGGTTCAAAGTAGTTCATAAAAGTCAATTGGTTACATGCGTGTCAAAGAATGTAAAAAAATCTACTACAAGCTCCTGCTTTCTTCGGAACACCGTCGTCAGTCCTCCTCCTAGACTGATGCTATTAGGTCGTTGTTATTTCTTTACATGGTGCATATAAAGTGTAATAGGTCAATATAATAGGAATAGCAGTACATCAAATAAGTTTCTACCGCACTGCACCACCAATACATTGTACATTAAAATCCGTAAAAAGAAGCTTCTTTCTTAGTTAGTCTAGTCTCGGATTGTGGCCATAATAAAACGTGCAGATTTCTAGCTGTTATTCTGATAGCTTTATAATAATAGGGAGTATTGTACAAAGTATAAAAGTAGATTCAACAATAACAAACTTTGAGCGGAGTTGGCAGTAAGATTGCAAATTGCATTATACCCACTGCACTGGTCACTAAAAGTATTTGGCTCTACAGTACTGTACGAAATGCGCCAGTCTAGAAATTAAAGTAAAAAAAAACTGCGAGGTATTTATGTACAAATGTTAGCATGACTAACAATATTACTGAAATGTCAGGAAGAGAAAATGCCGCTTCTGCGCCCGCATAATAAGTTAGTGGTAAATTTGGTCTCAAAGTCAATGTAACAGAAAGAATATAGTCAAAGTCACGATGAAATGACATGATGGAATTCATAGAAATATGAGCACACGCCAACTTTTACAGAAGACCAAATCAACGAACACCATGACGTACATTTAGACTGTGTTAAATATAAAAAGTTAAGTATAAGTTAAAAAATACAAACAGATGCAACCAGACAAGAGATGAATTACATTACAAAGCACTCGCTTAATACTTTTGTGTTCCCATATTTTATCATCGTATTGTATATTGTATCACTGTAATGATTATTTTATGTTAAGTCTATTGGCGTGCAGAAAGATTTATCCTGTGTTTTTGTGTTGGTGTATTCATACATTTATTATTGACTGTACGTTCGCACACATGCATATTTATACACTTGACGGTGCTTGTTATTTGTTGGTAAGCACATGCTGCTACAAAACACAACAAGAAACCTTGACTGACAGACGCACAAAGGAAGCGAATCGTAGTCGATGGAATTACTGTCAAAACATCTTTATCTAACATCTATATACGCACAAAAATTGTAACTTGTGTGCTACAGAAGCATTCAAGAGTTCTTCTCGTTTTTCAAATTGATAAAGGTCCATATTTTCAAAAATGTGGAGTAGAGATAAATCACACACGTATTCTATTTGAATATTAACGATATAGTCCGTGTCACGAAAACTTAT